>JARHVA010003998.1:0-162500 GCA_037957365.1 Torreya grandis
GGCTTTGTAAAAAATTCACATCTAGTATGAAAAATCCCTATTAGTTTGATTTACTATTTTTTACTTTGAATAAAATATTTAAAACTATTTTTGAGTTCTCATATTCTTGTCTAAGTGTATAAATTAGTGCATAGTTGAATGACAAGTGATAATCATCTATCCTTGTGTTCACCTTACTCTTTCATGTTTTATGCAAGTAGTATTCTCTCTAACAAGTCACATGAAGTGTAGTTAGTGTTATTTTATATCTCTAAGTATAAGGAAGAGTAATAGTGTCTATAATCAAACCTCTTATTCATTCACCTTCAAAAATTCATTTAATCATACCTCCATGTTGAAATACTTATGTTAGGAAAACCTTTGATGTTAAAGTCAATTTTGTGAATCACCTTTCATAGTAGTATTGTGGAGATTAACTTAGTTCATAACTTCATCAATTTAGGTTTTTTTCATGTTTCTCTATCCCCTTTTCACTTTAACATGTTAGTAGCATGGGTGATGAGCTTGAATAGACATATCAAGGGAACTATCCTTTTAATCTAGACATTTACCCATAATATATACAACCCATAGGTCTAGGGGTAATCCCATTGTTTCAATCAATTGGATTAAGATTGAACTACCTCTCCAAAGATTCAAAATTGAGTGACAATAATTTTGACATGCCTGATGGGACAAATGTCTAAGCACTTCTTGTCAAGGTGAATGTTGGTCTTGACAAAATCATAGTTGAATAAACATTTCTTACTCAAAATTTGGTGACTCCACTAAATTTATAACATTTGGTTGTAGACCAATTTCTTATTTCTTTTTATTATGATTCATATTATTTACTAGGTCAACTGCTAGTAGAGATACTCATAATCCCAATCCACTCCCTCATCCTGAGCTTCCTCTTAAATTTCAGTACCCTAAGCCTCTCTTGACACTTGAGGAGCCTAAAGAGAAATAATATTTTTAAATTTAAGAAGAGAAATCAAGTGAAGAAGAGGTTGAACGTAACATGGCAAGGCAACATGCTTTCCTAGACTTTAATACTGAAAATATCATAAACCTTGTTGCCTATGATGATATCCCTCCAAATGAAACTTAGAGAGTCCCTTATTTCAATGGGGAAGGTCTTATTACCCCAACTGAGCATATTAGAGACATATCCAACTTCTAAAATTTCCATAATATCATAAATATCAATATATCAATAAGATTGTTTACTATGTCCCTTATGGTAAAATACCTTGATTGGTATAAACCCTTGTTAGGAGGATGCATTTATATGTGGGATGAGTTTGGGAAGTTGTTGACTCAAAGATTTGAGGATAAGAGTCATCCTACATCACTGATTCATAAACTGAATGTTATCCAAAGAGGGCCTAAGGAATCCATGCATGATTTCAATGAGAGGTTCCAAAGGACATGGAATAGGTTTCACCTCCCATGATATGCCCTAAAAGTTTTATTTTCCCAACCTACCTCAGAGCCATTAGGACTGGTATAACTATCATGTTGTAGACTATGGGAGGGTATACCTTGCCTGAAGCCTATAATGTGGCTATTAGAGATGATAATGGTTTGATCTAAGATAATAAACTCATTCTAAATGTCTCAATGCCTATCTTTCCTAACATGCTTACTACTCTTCCAATCCTTGATCCATTTCTAAATCTAAATAATAAGATTAAAGCTACTCCAAATAAATCAAATGATTCCATTGATTGGTAACCAAAGTATAAGGCCTTATAAAATTTAATTAGGTAATCAAATCAACATGTTGGAGCTTATAAAAAATCTTAATATTTCCTTCCACAAGAAAATAGATTTCCACTTTATCATGATGGTCAAAGGAGGGGACAATGTTAACCTAATTTTCATAGGTTACCTAATGCCTACAATCCAAATTATACTCCCACCTCAAGATCCATAGTTTTAGTCCATATCAACCTAGTTCAAGGAAAAGAATGGCCAAATTATTGGGGGAAGCCTCAAGGTCAGTTCATGAATGATAATTAAGGTGAAGGTCAAGCTTTGATATCTTAAAGAGGGACTAATCCATACATGACATCAGAGGATGATGGCTCTATACAAGTAGAATCAAATGGAGAATGTAGTAATCAAGGAGCAAGCCTTATGAACTTCTAAGTGGAGGATAGATTTATCATAAATCAAATCACCTCAATTGCATCTAACATAAGGTCAAAGAGGAGAGATTTATGATATTTTTAGGATTTGGATACAACACCACTTCAAGGTAACAAGGTATGAATGTAAATGTGGTAGCCTCTACAAGTATTGTACCTCTTCAAAATTAGAACTTGGAAAATGTGGTTAAGCTTTCATTACCTCAAGCCCAAGGTATTAAATTTCCTTAAAGTATGCAATAAAAGGTTAGTATCTCTCATTTTAATGTCATTGACTCTTTAAAAAACACAAAAATAAGTATATCCCTTTGGGAATTACTCCACATGCTTGGTAAAAAGGAATTACTCCAAGAGCATCTATCTAAACTCCATATCAGTCCCCAACTATCAAATCACATTGATGTATCCCTCACAAATGCACCTTAACTTATTATTGAACCTTACACCAAATTTTTAAAATCCCCCACCTTTATATCTTACCCTCATTATGGGAGATAAGCTGGTCTATAATTGCATTGTGGATAGTGGAGCAAGCACTTCAGTTATGCCTAAACTAGTTGCAAACAAGTTGGACTTGAAGTATGAACCTTATAGCAAAGGATTGTTGCAGCTTGATGAAACACCATCCAAGAGAATAGGGCTCATCAATGGTTTGAAATTATTCTTTTATGACTACCCAAATTTTCCAATTCTACAAGACATAGTGGTGGTGGATCTACCTGTACACTTTGCCATTTGCCTATAAGGAGACTTTACTACCAAGAAAAGAGGGTATGTTTCTATTGATTGGTCTTTCTTGGATTTTAGAACAAGGTATGGAGACAAAGTGAAAATAATAACATAAGCATTTTCTAAGTTTCACATTGAACCATATGTGGAAACTAGTTTTAATCTAAATTGCACTATTAATGAGAAAGAGTAGCATGTCATAAATGAGATAGCATCTTCTAAAATTGAAGGTATTTTTGATCACTTCTTGGATGAATATGGTATGGAGACCTATCAGTATGATCCCTATGCTTTCATTTAAGAGAAAATCCTTGGCAAATATATCATTCATGATGAAGGTGATGAGTATATTGAGGTAAGTCTTGATGTTTCCCTTACACAAGTTGTAATGGGTAACTACTATCTCCATATGGATGATGATGATGATGAGTTTTAGAGTGTATAAAATGGTAATGAATATGGTACAATTATGCCTACCTAAATTGAAGGAGTTCATGAGTGTGATAGTCATGAAGAAGATGATGATCTATGGCAGCAATTTCATTCCATAATCTAAGAGTTTGAATAAGTAAATAAGCCAACTCCCCTTTCTAAAGAACATGAACTTGATAGTAAGTTCATTGGTGGACCTAATGATCATGAAGAGAAGTTTCAAATCACTATCAAGTAGGCTAAAGTCTTGGAAGAGCACAATCAGACCAAGGCATAAGTTTATGTGGTTAAGGAACAACCTACACCTCAACCTGATGTTGAATCACTTGCAGACATGTTTGACTAGCAAGAAGACAAGTTTGATCTAGACATCAAGAGCATCATGGTCTAGATGAAGGTGAACTTGAAAAAGTTTCCATGACTTCCAAGAAGTATATTGACAAACATAAAATGATAATAAAGGAGATAAAGTATTTTTCACTATCAAGAATACCTAAAGGAAAACTAAAAGGACAATTCAATGGAATTTCAAGTGGTTTACTTGAAGCTAGTAGAGGTCCCATAAATGATAAGTCCTTTGATCACCTTTACAAGCAAATTTTCTTTGACAAACATCCATCATATGGTGACTTAGTCTCATGGATAATTTGTGACTCAAAGAACATTATTTTTTATCATGGTTGAAGCAAGAGGAAGGATTTAATCACCTCAAACATGTTTTGAGGTATGTGCATAGTAGGTTAGGTGTGTTGTTGTGTGTCTTTTGTGTGCGGTTTATTGTAAATGATTTGAGCATAGTGTGTTTGTTTCTTGTTGTATGTTTGGTGTGAGTTTAAAGTTTTTATCAAACATGTCAATTTCATTTTGTATAATAATAATGGCTCCATTTCCTAATGGAAGGACAAGGCTATTGGTCCATTAGCATTGTAGGCATGCTACCCTTATTAATCATCCAAAATGTTGACCAAATTTTGACCTCAAGTTAAAATTAGTCACCTTTTCTAGGTTGAAAGTTTATAGGGTTATGAAAAATATTTCCACAATCTTTTCATGGTCTTAAATGGTTCCATATGGTCACATTTATCCTTGTCTAGTCTTATCCAAGTTTTGGTCTTATGTTCACTTGTCTAGTTTTATGGGTCAAAGTACGAGGTCTTGAAATTATCAAACATGGTCAAAGGTTTAGTATGGTTTATAGTCATTATAACATCAAATAACCTTTTATTTGATTCTCATATGTAAAAATAATATTTTGGACACATTTTGGCCTATTTGGAAGACTTGGACGTACCATTATAAGAAGAAAACATTTAAATAAGATTATAAACATCTATGATGTCATAATTGGGTCATAAAATGTTTAGGGATGATTAGAGATTGATAGCATATACATTTGAATGCCTACACTAAGCAAAAGGATTCTTTTATAAGCACTTGGAAAGCCTTACAAGATCAAATTTCAGTTAGAAATGGATTTTAAGTGTCCCTTGGGCTCCCTCGGATCATTTTATAGGTTTAGAATAAGTTTAAAGTCAAACTGATGATCCATAGACTCTTTCTCCTCCATTGTTACCTTTACAAGATCAGGAAGGCAAATTCAAACTAAATGGTACAACTAGGAGAGAGAGATTTAGGATATGAAACTTTGATCATTTTTAGGGGTCCTAGTAATATTTAAATTAGTGGAATTATTTTGTAGATTGATTGTCCCATATTTATGAAAAATCACTAAGAGTGACAGTAAGTCACTATGTCCCATCCATCCGAGAGGTGTTTATTCTTGCATAGATTTATACACTTCATAATTTTATGGAGAAAAATGTTTTTTAGGGTTGTTTTTGGAGGTAAATTTTCTCCTTTTCATGGTGGTTTCATTATCCAACTCATCTCCATGAAGTGCCTTCACTTGGTGGAAAAATGTCTTGATGTAAAAAGTCTTTCAAGCAATTCAACTACAAGTTTTGATTTGTCCTCATGGTGGTCATCCTAAGAGGTTATAAATGATTCATCACTCATGGAATATCCCTTAGTTTCATTTATTTCATGTTCAATTTATCTAAGATGTTATTCTTGTCCATGTTATTCAAGTTCTTGCTCTTTGGAGATATGGTTTATGTTTGAATAGTATAATGTAGGTTTAATTGCTAATATGGATCAAGTACTACTAATATATCATTTTATAAGGTTTTGAGATGATATTATACTATTGGAAGTATAGAGAGATGAATATAAGATTCCAAATACACTCTCCAATGAGAATCACAAGTGTCTCTTACATATACATGCTTGTATAGACTATAAAAGTAGATTGAAGATACTCATAGTCATGGGGAAGACTTGATACATATATCCATAGATTCACATGGTATTTATTTCCCCATTTCTATCATCAAGTTTTTAATATGGACTAGATACTCCAAAAAAACACACAAAACCTATATATGGGCTAACTATACTTACAAGTTTATATAGATTATATGGTGAACTAAAGATGACATGATGTTTGTCATAAGCTTTGAAGCCTTGGAAAAGTGATAAGGAAGTGTGGTGAAGTGGTTTGGTAGTACCAAGAGATTTAATAACTCAAAAAAGTGGCTCTTTATAGCCCTAAACAAGTAAGTAGTGACCTATAGGCCCTAAGCCTATAGGTCCTCATTGTGGATCAAACCAACATAAAAGTCCAAGAAATAACAATACAAATAGGAAAACATAACCTCAAAGAAAATGAAGATATATTCCAACTCATCAAAGAGCACCTAAGTGATTCAAAAACCAAGAGAAGGGTGAAACTAAGTTGATAAGTCCTAGAAGGTACCTATAGGACTGTGTATAGAGTATGCATAGGAAAAGACTTGAATTGCCATAAAATATCATGAACTCTAAATATATAGTGGAATTAACATTTATTGATTTATAATCCTCTAAGTATTATGTTAATTGAAATAAACTAATTTCAATATTTTATGCTCAAACCTAATCCTAATAAGCACCTACAACCATGCCTTGAAAGGTGTGAACTAAAAATGCACACAATGAAGAGGTAGAGTAGGTATAAAATATGACATAAGCCTGATTTGGGATATAAAACAAAATCAAAAGCCAAAATTAGATCATTGAGGTGGGAGTAAGGTCTTAAACCCAATTTTATTCAAAACACCTTAAAATCACCTACAAGCTACATGAGAAGATAGGCTAGTTCTAAGCCTAAGTAAGGAGTAGAGATGTTTGAAAGAGTTTTGAGCCTTCTTTGGATTGTCAAAACAAATCCAATATTCATTGATGATATCAATGGTATGAAGGATAGGTTTAGAACACAAAGTATGTAGTCAAAGTACATTATGTATAGTCAAGTAATCACCTACAACCAAGCCCAATGGATAAGGATTAAGGTGAGTAGAGTTCAATGTTTGAATTTTATGATAAAATTTAATGGAACTCTAAATATAAGATCCCTAAGTTAAAACATGATCAATCAACCACCTGCATATTGAGGTAGTAAAGATAGCTTAGATCTGATCATTATATGCATAGAGAGCATCACCTACAAGCCTAATTAGTCTAGGTAAGGGATCATCTTCAATAACATAAAGTCTAAGAGGTTTGGTAAGTATGAAATGAATTTTTAAAATGGGATAAGTTACCTTAACTTTTTTGAACATTTATATTGAACCCCACAGTGATATCTCATGATAAAGACCTAAAAGGCCTAAATGGGCTCAGGGGTTCTTGTTGGTCAAATTTCACTCCCAAGTTTGCATCTTTCAAATTTGGCCAAGTACAGTATTCAAAATTTTCTTCAGAAGGAGTATTTATCATTGAGACACACCCAAATACCAAATTTCATTTCATTTAAAGACTTTGTTTTGGTATTTTGGTTGGGTTTTATTTCCTTTAGAGGCTTTATTTTGGGTTTTTTTTTTTTTTTTGACTAAGTGATTATTTCTTTTGAACTTTTCATTTGGCCAAGTGCCAAATTCTTTCAGACAATTTATTTGAGACACTTTTAAGAAGGAATTTTTTTGGATAATTTTTCTAAGACAAACTTCCTAAAGGACACTTCCAACTTCTCCAAAGGGTACTTTTCAAGTAGGATGCCATAAATAAAAAGTTTTAAGGGTACATTTCAAAAAGTCTGAAGGGTTATTTTGCAAGAAAATGGACCAAACAAAAATTATGAAGGATACCTTGCAGTTGAAATGGTCCTTCATAAAGTTTTGAAGGGTATTTTTTGAGCAAGTTTCCTTTCCAGATGGTCCATTTCATAAAGTCTAAAGGTACAAAAAAAGCTGATGAATTCTTTCAGAAAAAAGGTAAGAGACAATGTCTGAAGAAAAAATCATTTCAAATAATCCAAACCACAATTGTAACTTTTCTAAATGAATTTTTGCAGAGAAAGTGATTGAAATAATTTCCCTGAAGGGTACCCCCTCCATAAAAAAATGGACCAAACAAAATTTTTGAAAGGTACTTTGTAACTATTATGAAGGGTACCTTACAGCTAAAATGGTCCTCTACAAAGTTTCAAAGGGTATTTTTTGGGTAAGTTTCCTTTCTAGATGGTCTATTTCATAAATTCTAAAGGGCCAAATAGAAGCTAATGAATTATTTCAAAAAAAAACGTAAGAGAAAAAGTCTAAAGAATAGATCATTTAAAAAAATTTGAAGGATACTTGTAACTTTTTTTAAGGAATTATTGTAGAGAAAGTATTCAAAAACATTTTCCCCAAATGGTACCCCCTCTACAATGAACAGGACCAAACAAAAAAAGTTGAAAGAAATGAATTCTTTCAAAAAGATTATCTGATTAATTCTTGTGGGAAAATTGTTTGCAAGAAAGGGTCAAGACAAAAAGTCTTAAGGAAATACCCAAAAGGTGATGACCCATAGAATATCAATTTCAAACTACAAGAAATAGTCATTGCTAATCAAAAGACTCGATAGGAACATGAGAGTAGATATGGGATGTAACAAATATGTGAATCTCAAGCGTCTAGTGCAGACAAATCAAGTAAAATAGACAAGTCGATAGTTCAAGTCATCACTTCTATGAAATTTATAACTATAAGTATAAAAAGGATAGCTAGCATTTAGACAGAGCATTTGCTAACTATTGTCATGAGTTCTATTCTCCTTAGTAGTGATATGTGTCAGCTTCTCTATTTTTAGTTTTGAACTCTCATGGATGATCTTTAATAAAAGCAATTTCCTATACCACTTTCCACCATTCTCATGGCTTGTTTTGGACAAGTAAACCCCCTGACATGACATGGATCTCACCCCATCCATCTCTATCATGCATCTATAATGGATTCTCACATGTGGACACATGTCTTTGTGCCTCTTCAACTTCTCTTCTCTCTCTCTTCCCCAAAGTTCTATAAATTGAGCCATTTTGGCCATTGTCGAGGACCAAATTTTTGATATGGTGAAGCCCTATTAAAATGACATTGCACTTTGCTTTTGAAAATTGAATACAAGACCAATTCTAAGTTGTGAACTTTTGTCTAAGTATGTGAGTGATGTATAGCAAATCCAAGTGATATCATCATCCTTAATCCCTTTATCATTCATGTTTGAACAAAGGTTTTGATGTTAATAGGTCATGTGAAGTGTGTTGTATGTATTAAACTCTATTTCAAGTATGAAATTATACTTATGGTGTGCAATTTGCCCCTTAGGTCAAGTATGTTATTGATTGTTTCAAGCATGTTACCTTCACAGTGAAACACTATGTTGGTATCTTTCAATGCATGGAATTAGTCTTAGAAAAGATTGTTATTCAGTAGAAGTGTGATAGTCCATGGGATAAATTCTTGGTGGATCGCCTCTTTAGAATAGTTTCCTATTTTATACAAACTCTTAACTCTTTTCATGAATAATCATTAGATTAGGTATTGGTGATAGACACTTAGAGAAAATATAGGGAGATAGCCCTTTTCAATCCTAAAGACTCATCTCTCTTAAAAGTTCCCACAAATTGGAGGGATGATTTAATGTTGTATCAAACTAAAGGAATTTCTTAGAACACCTTAGGGTACATAATTTGATGACAATAGTTTTGGCACACTTGATGGGATAACTTCTCCTAATTATTTCCATGTCAAGGTGAATGTTGGCCTTGACAAGTCCAAGTTTGTAGAAGTGTTCTTAATCTAGAACTTGGTGACTCAAAAAGGTGAGAATATCTAGTTGTAGATCAAGTTATTCACATTATACTTCATGGTATTCACTAGATCATCTTCTAGTAGAGCCTTTAATCAAACCCCTCTACCTAAAACTCCTCTTGAAGAATAACACCCTGAACCATTCCTAACCTTTAGAGATCTTGAACAAGATAGTTTTGAAGAGGAAGAAGATGAGGTTGAAGAATTAGTAGATCAAGAGGAAGAAGAAAGGCTAAAAGACATCCTTTCCCAGCCTTCAACACCCAAAATCCAATTAACCTTCCTATGTATGATCTTATTCCTCCTAATGCTACCAAAAGTCTCCCCATTTTCAATGGAGAGGGTCCTATTACCCCTATCTAAGCATATTAGGGATATTTCATTTTTTTTGTAATTTCCACAATATTACCCAAGCTAACATAGCTATTAGACTACTTGACATGTCTCTAAAGGGGAAGTCACTTGATTGGTATAGGACAATAGAAGGTGGTTGTATTACTAGTTGGGATGGATTTGGAAAGTTTTTGGTAAATAGGTTTGAAAATAAGAGTGACCATACTTCACTAATTCACCAACTAATTGTGATAAAGAGAGGTCCTAATGAATCCTTGGGAGATTTCAATTAAAGGTTTCAAAGAACTTGGCACAGGCTACCACCTATTATGAGGCCTCCTCCAAGATTTGTATTCCCCACCTATCTTAAGGCTATTGAGACTAATGTAGCAGTAATGTTGTTATCAATGGGAGGATTTACTTTACCCAAGGCATATGAGATAGCCATTAAAGTTGAGAATAGTCTGATATAATTTGGGAAACTACCTCCAAGAGTCTCCATGCCTTTGTTGTCTCATAATTAAGTTGAAGCCCCAAGCATAGCACAAGTACCAAATACTAATGTCAAACCCAAAACTATTCCCAATAAGGTGAATGATGTTATGGATAAGGATGCGATGATTCAGTCTTTGCAATCCCAAATCAAGCAAGCACAAATGTATGCAAGTGCTCCACCCAATCCTCAATACTACCTTTAACAAGGCTATATACCTACACCCCACTATACTAATTGAGGAAGAGGACAAGGTCAAAAAGGTTTCAATAATTATCCCAATGCCTATAATCCTAATTCCATTCCATCCACAAAGGCTATTGTTTTAGTCCACACCAATCTAGTTCAAGGAGAGGAACATTTGGATCATTAGGGGACATCTCAAGGTTAGTTTATTCATAATGATGGAGAATTTAATAAATATTTTTTAGCTTAATAATGATCTACTCCTGATGTTACATCAGAAGAAGTGAATCTCATGCAAATGGATGTTTAAGGAGAAGGTAGCATCCAAGGTACTAGTTTTATGAACTTCCAAGTAGAAGACAATTATGTGTTGAATCAAAATACATCAATTGTAGCCAACAAAAGGGATAAAAAGAGGGATTTAGGAAATAATCCAAAAGTAAAAATGACTCTAATTAGTGCCTCTCTAACAACACAAAGTGCAAGTACCGATGTAATAGATCTTACTAGTCACACTACTCCTCAAAGTCAAAATGTGAGCAAGGATACCAAACCTTCAATACAACAAATGAAAGCTCCTTCATTTCCTTTAAGAATTCAAGACAAGGTGAATACTTCCTCTCTAAACCTTATTTATTCTTTAAATATTACCAAGACACACATTTCTCTTTGGAAAGTATTGCATATATCTGGCCAAAAGGAACTTCTACAAGAACAACTCTCAAACATTAATGTAGCCCCTCAAGTTCCAAGACACAATGGTGTAACTCTTACCAACACACGTAATTATGTCCTATAACCATCCACCAAATCTTAAAATCCTCCACCTTTATACCTCACACTCATTATAGGAGACAAATCAGTTAATAATTGCATTGTGGATAGTGGAGCCATTACTAAGGTTATGCCTAAGGTGGTTGCTGACAAGTTGGGACTAAAGTATGAGCATCATAGTAAGGGTGTGTTACATCTTGATGGAACTATATCCAAGACTCTATGGTTGGTTAAAGGTTTTAAATTTTTCTTGCATGATTTTCAAAGTTTCCCCATCCTACAAGACATTATGGTGGTTGATCTTCTAGCTCATTTTTCTATTTGCTTGTCAAGAGACTTCACAACTAAGATTGGAGGGTACCTTGTAGCTGATTGGTCTTTTATATAATTTATAAAAATATATGGAGCCAAAGTGAATATAATAATACAAACCTTGTCAAGGTTCCACATTGAACCATATGTGTAGACAAATTCAAATCAGAATTGTATGATTAGTGAGCAAGAAGAAGGTGCCATTGGTGGTGAAACATCCTTTCCCCTTACAAGTATTTTTGACCTCTTTCCTCATGAGTATGGTACTAAAACTTATGAACATGAACCCTATGCATTCATATAAGAGACTAAATTATGGGTATATTGTATGCATGAGAAGAACATTCCTATACCATCACTCACTAATGAAGATCATGAACTTGAAGGGATATGAGAAATGATTTTTTGATGGTTATATAAGCAAGGTAGGGTTAAGATCTAGTGTCATGCTAGTTTCTCTTTCAAATAACCAGTATTATTCTTCAGATAGATTATGTTTTAGTTATACTTTTAATGCAACAGAATATGAAGGCTTGGTTCATGGCCTCTAATGGGCAAAGAGAAAGGGAATCAAGAACTTGAAGTTATATGAAGATAGTGAATTGATTATACATCAAGTGAGAAACCAAGATATATCCAGGAACCCTTTACTTAAATCTTATAGGCATAGGGTGTGGTATCTAATTGAGGAATTTTATTCTTTTAATATCCAACCTATACTAAAGGACTCAAATAAACATGCTGATAGGTTGGCTATGATAGGAGCACACTTTGATATATTTACTGATGTAAGTAAAGAGAAGGACCAACCTCACATCAAAGTCATTGTGAGACCTTCTATTCCAGATAATGAAGTGTCTTGGAAAGTGTTTGATAGTGATAAACACATTATACACTTCATTTAAAATGAATCAAAATTTTCTTCAATGAATTACATTAAGCTTCACAATCAATATGAAGAACAAGTCATCCAAATGAAGACAAATAAGATACCAAAGGGGATAGTTACTTTGGAGAGTGCATTCAATGAAGATGATCAAAGAAGGAAAGAAAGGGTAAGCATGTCTACAAAGGAAGAGAAATATGAAAGACTATTGATATTTAAGGACAAACTTCTAAAAATTGGTAAGATATGTTCTCTTTCTGAAAATCAAGCCTTCATTAAATTGTGTAAATAATTTCATTATATTTTTGCTTGGGAATATAAGGATTTGAAAGGGTTCGATCCATGTCTAACTCATCACACCATTGAGGTAGAACATGGAGCTAAACTAGTTAGGCAAAAATAAAGGCCTATTAATCCCAAGAGAGAGGAACTAATGAAAAAAAAGAGCTCACCAAATTGATTGAGTCTATGATTATTTTTCCTCTAAAACACTCAACTTGGGTAGCTAACCTTGTCCCTATTTGAAACAAGAGTGGAGATATTAGACTTTATGAAGACTTTAGGGATCTGAATAGAGTTTCACTCAAAGACCATTATCCACTACCTTCCATGGAGCAAATTTTGCAAGTAGTTTCAGGTTCTTAATGATTTTCACTACTTGATGGATATTCAGGTAATAACCAAATATTGATGAATAAGGAGGATTAGTTCAAGATAAAATTCACCATAAAATGGGGAATGTTTACATATATAAAGATGCATTTTGGTTTGTCTAATGTTGGTGCTACCTTCCTAAGGGAAATGGACATGGCCTTTAAAGGTTTGATCAACAAGTTTTTGCTTGTATACCATAATGATATAACTATTTTTTCCAATGATTTTAATGACCACATGAAACATCTAAGGCAAGTCTTTGAGAAGTGTAGAGAATTTGGAGTTTCTCTCAATCCAAAAAAATGTATCTTTATTGTTCATGAAAGCAAGTAATTGGGTTATATTATGTCAAAATAAGGCTTGTCTATTGATATTTCAAGGATTGAAGCCATTTTAGGCTTATGTTTACCTCTACAAAAGAAAGGTTTGAAAATTTATTAGGTAAGATCAACTTTGTAAGAAGATTTATTCCAAGATTTGTTACTTTGGTGAAGCCTATTACAACCATGCTCAAGAAGAACCAAGTTTTTTCTTGGAATAAGGAAGGTAAGAACAGTTTTAAGGCAATCAAAAAAGCAATTTCCTAATCTCATACTCTCTTAAACCCAAATATGTCCAAGGATTTCATACTCTATACTTTTTCTAACCTTGACACAATCTTAGATATGCTTATGCAAAATAATGATGAGGAAGTTGAACAACCCATTGCATTCTTTAGTCAAGGATTAGAATATTATGAGGTACACATTTATCGAAAAGTAAGCTCTAGTTTTGATAAGAGATTTGAAAAAATTTAGGCACATGGTTTCAAATAACAAGATACATGTCATGGTCTCTTATCCTAGCACCAAAGAGCTCCTCTTGAGAAAAGACATCAATGAGAAGAGAGTTGGGTGGATCACAAAGGTAATGGATTATGATGTTAATATAAAGGTAATAAAATTGATAAGAGGAAAAAGTTTGTGTGAATGTTTAGCTTCAGATCTTCAAGGACCAAGGGAAAAATTCTTAGTCAATCAATCTCATCTCCAACCAGTTGGTCACATACCAATTCAAAGCTGGACACAAGACATAATTGGTTTCCTCCAAAATGGTGATTGTCTTAGTGGTTTAAACAAGTCACAAAGAAGGTATTTTAGATTAAAAACTATACCTTATTGTCTTTTATATGGTATTCTCTTTCAAAAGGATGTGAATGGTTTGCTACCAAGGTGTGTTGACAATGACAAATTTGGCATCTTGCTAGAAAAGTTTCACAATGGTGTAGATGGGGGTCATTTCTCCCCAAAAACAATAGATAAAAAGATAATGAGGGTTGGGTATTATTGGACTAGCCTTTTCAAGGATTAATACTCTTGGATTATAAGGTGTCCTCAATGTGTCTTCTTTATAGGCAAATAGAAACTTAAAGTCCTTCTATTGAATCCTATCTAGATATATGAGCCTTTCATGTAATGGGGCCTTGATTTCATTAGTATGATCAACACTCCATCAAATGTTAGACACAAATGTATATTGAATTCTATTGAATACTTCACAAGATGGGTAGAGGCTATTGCATTGAAGGAGGCAATTGAAAATGCAATCGTGAAGTTTTATGAGAGTATCACAACAAGATTTGGGGTTCCCTATAATATCATTTCTGATAGTGCACTTGTGTTAAAACTTTTGAGTGAAAAATATGAATAGAGTTTACTTGAGTACCTCATCCAACTATTACACTCAAGGTAATGGATCGACTGAGTCTACTAACAAGAACCTCATCAAGATCATCAAGAGGACATTGGATAAAAATTAAAGAGTATGGCACACCAAGTTGAAGATAGCCTTATGGGCTAATAGAATCATTCCTAAGACATCAATTGGTAGCTCTCCCTTTGTTATTTTTTATGGGAGAGAAGTTAGGTTGTCCATCTCTTAAGATATCCCTACTCTAGGACTTGCACATCAGCTAGAACTATTGGAAAATACTCTAATGGAAGTCAGATTGATAAAACTAATACAACTACATCACGTAAGGGACAATGCACTTAAGACCATAGAACACCACCAAGTACTCATGAAGAAGTCCTTTGGCAAAAGAGTAAGTACAAGAATATTCAAGGAAGGTGATTTGGCTCTGAAATGGGATGAGGACAAAGCAAAACTAGGCAAACATACAAAGTTTGATGCTTTTTGGAGTGACCCTTACATCATCATCAAGTGCAAGAAATTCAAATCCTTTCAAATATCCAAGATTAATGGAGAATAATTACCTATCCCTATGAATGGAATACATCTAAAGTTTTGCTATTAGTCCTTGCAGGTCTATCTTATAAATAGTAGTATAGGTATGTGTGTTTAGTCTAGTTTTATTTTGGCTATTGTGTTCCCTAAGTGTTCTAGTTGAACACATGTGTATTTCATTTTTTTGTTTTGTGTTTCTTAAGTGATTAGTAGCACTAGTGTGTCTTTGTTTTGTATTTTGATTTTGTCTTATGTGTGTTTTTCTTTCCTTGTGTGTTTTGTGTAATGTCAATTGTTTTATGGTCAATCCAAGGTTTGTTCATGTCAATCTGAGTGCTCACATGCATGACTCCATGCACAATGGAAGAATTAGGAAACTGATCTTAGGCATAAAAGGCATGCCATCCCTATGAATCACCAAGAATGTTGGTCAAATTTCACTCCCAAGTTTGCATCTTTCAAATTTGGCCAAGTACAGTATTCAAAAAAAATCTTTAAAAGAAGTATTTCTCATTGAGCAACAACAAAATAGCAAGTGTCATTTCATTCAGAGACCTTGTTTTAGTATTTTGGTTAGGTTTTATTTCCTTTGGAAGCTTTGTTTTAGGTTTTTTTATTTTTTTACTAAGTGATTATTTCTTTCAGACTCTTCATTCAGCCAAGTGTTGAATTCTTCTAGATAATTTATCTGAGACACTTTTCTAAACGAATTATTTAAAACAATTTGTCTATGACAAAATTCCCAAAGGACACTTGAAACTTATCTGAAGGGCACTTTTCAAGCAAGATGCATTAAACAAAAAGAATGAAGGGTAAATTTTAAAAAATTTGAAGTGTATTTTCCTTTCAAACGGTCTAGTTCAACTTTTCTGAAGGGATCATTTCAATTTTTTCGAAGGGTATGTGATAACTTTTCCAAAGGACTTTTTCAAGCTAAAGGGGCACTTCAACTTTCCCAAAGGGTAATTTGTAATTTTTCTAAAGGGACGTTTTCAACAAGCTAAAGGGCACTTTCATTTTTATGGAGGGCACTTAGCAAAAAATCCAAATGAATTCTCTTGAGAAAATTATCCATGGAAAATGGACCAAACAAAAAGTCTAAAGGTTACATTTCAAAAAGTCCAAAAGGTTCTTTTGTAAGAAAATGGACCAAACAAAAATTTTGAAGGCAACTTTGTAACTTTTTTGAAGGGTACCTTACAGATAAAATGGTCCTTCACAAAGTTTTGAAGGGTATTTTTGGGGCAAGTGTCCTTTCTAGATGGTCCATTTCACAAAGTCCGAAGGGCCAAATAGAAATTGATGAATTCTTTTAGAAAAAAGGTAAGAGACAAAAAGTCTAAAGAAAAGATCATTTTAGAAAATCTAAAGGACACTTGTAACTTTTCTAAAGGAATTATTACAGAGAAAGTGCTTGAAACAATTTCCCTGAAGGGTACACCCTCCACAACAAAATAGCCCAAAGAAAAAAATTTAAGGGTACTTTGTAAATTTTCCAAAGGGTACCTTATAGCTGAAATGGTCCTCTACAAAGTTCTGAAGGGTATTTTTGAGGCAAGTGTCCTTTCCAAATGGTCAATTTCACAAAGTATAAAGGGCCAAATAGAAGCTGATGAATTCTTTCAAAAAAAGGTAAGAGACAAAAAGTCTAGAAAAAGATCATTTGAGAAAAGATGGACACTTATAAATTTTTGGAAGGAATTCTTGTGGAGAAAGTGCTCGAAATAGTTTCCCAGAAGGGTACCCCCTCCACAATGAAGAGGACCAAAAAAAGTAGAAAGAAATTAACTCTTTTGAAAAGATTGTCTGATGAATTCTTGCAAGAAAATTATTTGCAAAAAAGGCTCAAGACAAAAATTCCAAAGGAAATACCCAAAAGGTGACAACCTATAGAACATCAATTTCAAACTATAATAAATAGACATTGTTATTCAAAATATTTGATAGGAATGTGAGAGCAAACATGGAGGTAACAAATGTGTGAATCTCAAGCATCTAGTGCAAATAGAGTCAGCAAAATGAATAAGTCAATGGTTCGAGTCATCACTTCCATGAAATCAAAAAATACAGGTGTCTAGAGGATAGCTATCAGTTAGAAAGAACATTTTTAACTATCATCATGAGTTCCATTCTCCTCAACAATGATATGTGTGAGATTCTCTATTTTTAATTTTGAACTCTTATGGATGATCTTCATAAAAGTAGTTTCTTGTGCCACTCCTAAAGGCTTTATACCACTTGCCATCATTCTCATGACTTGTTTTGGACAAGTAAACCTCCTAGCATGACATGGATCTCACCCCATCCATCTCTCTCATGCATCTGTAACTGATTCTCACATGTGAAAACATGTCCTTGTGCCTCTTCAGCTTATCTTCTCTCTCTTCCCCATAGTTTTATAAATTGAGCCATTTCAGCCATTATAGAGGACCACATTTTTGGTATTGAAAATTCCTTTTGAAATGAAATTTCACTTTGATTTTGAACATGCAATACAAGACCAATTCTAAGTCATGAACTTCTGTTTGAATATGTGAGTGATGTATAGCAAATCCAAGTAATAGCATCATCCTTACTCCCTTTATCCTTCATGTTTGAACAAAGGTTATAATTTTAACAGGTCATGTGAAGTGTCTTGAATGTATTAAACTCTCTTTCAATTATGTAATTATACTTAGGGTTTACAATTTGCCCCTTAGGTCGAGTATCTTGTTGATTATTTCAAGCATGTTACCTTCACATTGAAATACTATGTTAGTATCTTTCAATGCATGGAATTAATCTTGAAAATAATTTTTAGTCATTATAATTGTGATATTTACTGGGATAAATTCTTGATGGATCACCTCTTTAGCATAGTTTCCTATTTTATGCAAAGTCTTGACTCTTTTCATGAACAAGCATTAGATTAGGTATTAGGTGATAGACACTTAGAGAAAAATTTAGGGAGCTATCCCTTTTCAATCCTAGGGACTCATCTCTCTTAAAAGTTCCCAAAAACTAGAGGGATGATTAAATTTTGCATCAAATTGAAGGAATTTCTTAGTACATCCTAGGGTACACAATTTAATGACAATAGTGCTTTTTACATTAGTAGACTTAAAAGCAACATATCATTAAATGCTAGAGACTGATAGATAAAAATAAAATAAATTATTATTTGGTGTTTGAAATTTTCAAATCTATTATTGATATCACTAAACCATTTCACATTCAAATTCCCTAAGGAGTTTCTAAAACCCTATAGTCATAGGCAGATCTAGCCAGTCATAAGAGAGATAGAGTTTTGAGGCCCTCATAGGCATGATCATACTTTGTGAAGGGGTAAAGAGTATTTTAATGAGTATACAAAGACATCCATGGTCACCTAAAATCCACATAGGTAGTTAGTATATCCACTATTTTGTCTCAGACCTTGCTCACTCCATTGGCAAAGGGTAGACTTGAGGCTAATGTGTCTGTTTGAACTCAAATCATAAAATAATCATGTCAAAACCTAGGAATGGACCTTGAGGCCATATATAAACATATAAAAGGTATAAATATAATTTTAGGTGTAAATAAACCTCATTTTTCAATCTAAATGCCCTTGATGGCTAGCAAGGAGATGATAGGCCTTAAACCCCAAGTACCCTGACTAATACACCAAAGGCATATAATGGAGTAATGATAATTTATAGAGAATGAAAAATCATGAAAAATATTTTATTTTTTGAGGTTTTTAAACCGCTCCCATCAGTGATATTGATTTTTTAGGCCTAAAACCCAAATCAAACCTTTCTCAAATCCAAGAGAGCTAAGTTTACCACCAAAGGAGAAACTTTACACACTCACACCATCTATCACACTTTTCCTGGGAAGATAAGCAATTAGAATAGGTTGGGGGGTTAGTCAAGAAGGTTTTAAAAGTGAAATTAGTGATATTTTATTTCTCTAATTGTAAGTAAGAGTACTAGTGTCTACAATTAGACCTCTTACTCGTTCACCTTGAGAAATGCATTGCATCATACCTCAATGTTGAAATAATTAGGTTAGGGAAACCTTGGATGTTGAAGTTAATTTTGTGAATTACATTTCATAGTATAATTTAATATTAGTATTTTGGAGATTAAGTTGGTGCATCACCTCATTAGGTTAGGTTTATTTCATGTTTCTCTATCCCCTTTTCACTTTAACAAATTAGTAACATAGGTGATGAGCTTGAATAGACATATCAAGGGAGCTAGCCCTTCAATATATAGTTTTACCTCAACTATATACAACCCATAGGCCTAGGGGTAATCCCATAATTTCACTCATTTGGAGTAGTATTGAATTACATCTCCAAGGGTACAAAATTGATTGACAACAATAGATACACCAAATATAAAAATATTTTAATGATCTACATAACACACTGATTTGATGGTCTTATTGGAGTGGTTGATTTAATAAATAAAAATATGGTATCTATAAATATTGTATTTAATAAGAATGATATATTGCTTAACATTTTATATGATATACCTTTATTCATAATATATTCCATATACGATAATGAAAAAATAACATAATGGTCGATAATGGCTTAAGCTTGAACATATGTAATGAACATTTTATCTATAATCTTGGAATTAGTATCAATTATTTAAAAAACACCCCAATTATCATTTTAAGATATAATGGTGTTGGTATAGATTCACTTGGTTGTATTATATTCCCTATTAGAGTGGTTAAAAGACAATTCAAAGCCTATTTCATGTGATTCCTAATTATAAAGCTTACAATGTTTTACTGGGTCAACCTTTGATACATAAAATGAAAGCAAGTCCCATTACTATGCATGAATTTTTAATATTTGGTAATCAAGGTCAATTGATTACAATTAAAACAAAAAATAGCTTTCTAAGAGACCAAAATCATGAATAAACTACATATAAAGAAACATCAAGGGAATTACTCATATTTATACCTAATAAATGGGCACATAAGATAAATGTGCATATATCTACCCTAACAAGGGTGTCCTTTTAATATCATATAACTTAGATTAAAACAAGATCCTAAAATAAATAAATATATTTGTGATATAAATCATAAGATTGATTAGTTAGTGGAAAACATTATAGGGAATATAAAAAATATGATGATTTATTATCTTTAGGTTCATGGGTGCTTCAACACCCTCTACTTTCTTATGATGATATTAATGATTCACCATATATATCTTATGATGATTATTATGACTTAATTATATATAACACTATTATTGGTTATTTTTTATAATAATTCCTTGTGCTTGCAAGTAAATATCATATATTTTTATTATTTATTGTGTTTCATTTGATTCTAGAACCTTATATGTGATCAATATAAACTTCATTACTTGTCTATTGATTGTTATGTGTATTCATTATGTGTGATATATTCATGTGATGTACTTTAGTTTATTAGGCTATGATTTATTCCTTTTATTTTATTATAATATTATTATAAAAATATTATAACATTCACATAAATCTCAATATATAATTGAAATATAAAAAGTGTTATCCAACCATAGGTTAAAAAACACATAAGGTGCACAAGGCACCCAAAAATAATGTATTAGGCATAGGAGAATGTTTCCATTTGTTTATTTCACTATCCTATGGGTAAAAGGATGTTGTGGACATAGATTTCCTAAAATATGTCATAGACCTTGATCTTGACCTCATTGTGTCAAGCTCCCATCATTTCATGACCAAGGAAGTTTTTAAGGAATGGATTTTTTTATAAGTTTCAAATGGTAGGATAATCATTTCATCTCAAAAAATAATAAATATTTTTAGGGTATGGGAATTGTGAATAAAACCATAGAATGTACCATTAATATATCTATATTTTGGCAAATATAACAATTTTAAATACATTTTATTAGAATATTTTATGAATGTTTTTTCAAAAAATTATTAATTAGACCTTTAAAACACCCTAATCACAACCTTAGGTGGTACTTTCATGGTAAGTACTCATACTGCGTAAAAATGGTATGAGTAAGCCCATCACTAGTGAGAGGGGGAATGCCCACCTAATTTCTATGTCTAGTTATTTGATCAATTAGTGTTGATAGTGAATCCTTAAGTTAAGATTTAAATTCTTATACCTGTGTGATTTATTCTCATAATGAAATGATATCCTATCTCACATCCTTTAGTCTAGTAAATGTTTATAAGTTTATTTCCCTATACATGCAGGCTATATATAAAAGGTAAGAATGAAAAATGATATATTATCATTAACATTGATCAAATATGAAAGTTACATTTATATAGGCTTCATGAGTCATAATCCATCACACCTAACACATCATGGCGAAGGAAATTATTAAAAGTATATAACAATCTACAACTACCCTTATTTATTAATGCATGAATTATGTACTATTTGGTACATGTACAGCTTCCTAGACTATGAGTTAGTAAGTTACTATTCTAACATTCCCTCCTTAATGAATCATAGACTTAAGGGTACAATAGAAATAATTTATTAATGCCTCAAACTTTTCACGTGCAAGTGACTTTATGAGGACATCTACAAAAAGAATGAATCTTTTTCCTCATTTTGTATTCATCTTATGGCATTTTATCCTCTGAAGTAATTTTTAGAATGATTTAGAGCTCTTCCAAAAACATAAACAACATAGATATAGACCTAGAAAAAAATGTGAAGAATAAAGTAATGGTGTGTTTCTCCTTTGAAGTTCAATAAATTTGAGTGTTTGAGGTTCCTTAATAAAATTTTCACTTTTCTTAGACCTCCTTGCTCCTGATTTATGTTTTTAACCTTTTAGGACTTAACAAGTCTAAATAATATGTTTGTTAAAGAGATGATTAGACTAAATCAGCGAAATAATATGCAATAAATATAGCCATTGATTTGTTATAAAATTTACTAGCTTTGACTTTTATAAAAATAATAATAATTAGTGCAAGTAATAACTTAGTTGGGAAATAATTGATATAGATGATTTGGGTGCTAAAAAATATGATGTATGTTGGCCTAAGTGTTATAAACTAGATGCCAATATTAGAAACTCCCTTATATAGTAGTGCCACAATTAGATCATGTGCCATTTTTGGAAAAGTGGTGGTAGTGTCTTCATATTGGTGGTAGTGTCTTATGTGCAGGACTGTCTCGAGCTTTTGGGTGCACCTATGTCTAGATATTTGAGGCCTATTCCTACATCAACAAGATTTAGAATTCTATATTTTGATTATAATGATTTATTTATTGTGTAAATCCTAATCCTCCATGTAACTAATGCATGAGATCAAAAGTTTATTTATTAGTAGGGTAGGCTAGACATCCTCAACACCCCACTATGAAGAGAGTTGCCTACATACCAATACTCTTAGGAGGGATCAAGCTCGATGTATTTATCCCCACCTAAATTCTGGTACAAGTGCAAGTGATGCTAGTATGATAGTGGCTTTGAGTTCCTTGAATATACTTAATACTAGCAATCTAGATAATCTGAGCTTAGGGCTATTGTAGATGGTAATGTGTAGAAGTAGGGTAGAATAAGGATTGATAACCTTAATTATGATCAACTTGTTCTTAGTTTGAATGTGTATTTTTTCATCTAATTTTAATATAATAGATAGAAAGCTAAAAATCATGTGTGTGTGTGTGTGTGTGTGTGTGTGTGTGTGTGTGTGTGTGTGTGTGTGTGTGTGTGTAATTCTAGTGCATGTGTAGGTGTCAAAATATGTCTAGTCCAACCTTATGAGGTATAAGATTTATAAAATATATCTATTTGGGAAAAGATAGGGTAAGGGATATTAGTGTCATTTTGGGTACACTAGTGTCATGTGTCACTAGTGTCCTTATTATGGTGCTAGTGCTCAACTGGCATAACATTAGGAATGAAGGGTCAGGATTGGGAAATGAGGGTCTGGGACTACTTTAGGGCTAACTAAGGATGTATGTGACCTACATGAAGGTTGGATAAGTGTGACAATAGGATCAAGGATAGGTCTAGGGCTAAGTTATAGATAGGTAGTCTCAAGTATCGCTCAATAATACTTTTGGGTGATTACATTTACACCCCCCCCTAACTTATTCTATAAATGCAATAAATTTAAATGACTGAGATAAATTAAAAATAAGAGTAGTTAGACTTACCTAGGAGATGAAGCACATAAAGCTGGGTTTGAGTATCTGAAGCATGCTTCAATGCATGTCCTTCAAGTGAAACATGCATAAATTAGTCCTTACTTAATATATATCAAAAGTAAAAGACTAAACTAAGTAAAGAAGTAAAATTGATTAAAGAGATGGGAAAGAGGATAGAAATAAATACACCTCATTAGGTACATGAACCAATGTCTAAAAATGGTGACAACCTATGTGTGTGAATATATATAGTGATTAATTGGTGAATATCTTGGACTCAAATGATGGCTTGCTCAATCTTCATGTGTGGGTGGCTTGATAACTCAATCCAATTTTGACTCCATCATTTTCCACCCTTTCTTGGTGGATCATGACCTATGAATAGCTTAGATTGGACTGATTGTGTGTCCAGCCCTCTCATGTAGGTGGCTCAAAAACTAAATTAGCCTATGTCTCCATCATTTCCCACCCATGTATAGTAGATATATCTAAAACTTAACTATGAGAAGTATTATACATGTCTAATTGGGTATATCTAACTATGTTTGTTAACTTTCTGGCCACTTGAGTACATCAAGTGACTCCAAACCACTCAAGAATGCCAACCACTGCATATGGAGAAAGACATGAAACTAATGTGCAACCTAGAATTTGATGTCACATATATATAATGTAGATAATGACATCAAATTTTTCATTCCATCTAATCAACCAGTGTGTATGTGAGCATACAAAAATAATATGTCACTTGCATGCCCCCAAATTTTATATCTGAGCATATGGATTCTGGACTTAGTTGTGATAAGTTGTATCTAGGCATCTGAACTAAATATGGGAATGTTCATGCCATACATTATGTCCCCAATATGAGCAAAATGATATGAATATGAGTTGAAATAGTATTAATCTTAAAAGATTGATTATAATTGATAAATCTATGACTAACTTTGTGTAAACTTGTATTATACCTACTATACTTTTCTAGCCAATCTAGGTTATTCTAAAACTAAGGCTACTAGATAGTAGCACCATGTCTTGGATAGTATTGCCATTTTTGGAAATGAGTTGCTAGTATTCCAATTTGAGCACTAGTGTCCTTTTGGTCTATTTTTTGTGTAACTATACTACTTTTTGGGTCACTATTTTCCCATTGTGTTTACCTATGTCATTTTTTTTGAAAATGAACCTATGTGCTATAAAATGCATTATACATGAAATATAGGATCTTGATCTCTATGATAAACCCCTGTGAATTCCCCTTTATTTGAGGGGATTTTTTAAACTTATGTAAGAACTATCCTAAAAATAAAAATCTCTATAAAATGTGTGTTAGACAGAGTATATATGATAAATGCATAATAATATAATATAATTTGCATACATAACATTGTAATGTAAGATAATCTGAGCATAAATATGTAATTTAAGATGTATGTTATGTCTAGCATTCACAAGGGTGTGAAAATAGATGTAACAATGTATGTAACAATAAATATGAGTAATAGTTGGGTAGCTAACTACGGGGATAGGGCATGATGTCCATCACAACACCCTAGTAGGAAGGGTAGATGCATGAGGCCCCTCATGACATCAAAAATTGGTGTGTGTAACAATTAAATATAAGTGTCATGGCCATGAAGCATACAAGTGTCATGGCCATAATGCATACAAGAAATCATACATACAAAACACATGACACACACAAATTGGGATATGGGGCCACAATACAGGGGACATGGGCACATGTCACAAAATCTGAGAAAAATAAAACATACAAGGACATATTCAAATTTCCACATACGTAAGCAATAATAAAGTTGGTTTAGAGTCATATAGAATGACATGTTTAAATGTCTAAATAAATTATCAAAAAAGGCACATACAAGTACATGGGCACATGTCCAAAGCATACATACTATGAATAGAAGTGGCTAAGATCCAAAGAGCAATGGCATATTTAAATGCCCTTGAATAGAACGAGCATATAAATACAATCAAGTCCAAACTAGGAAAGTTATAAATGAAATCTTTCATGAATATTTAATATATATCTATGTAAGATCTAGGATGTACATATGTTGAGTCTAAAGTAGTAGTACCTACCAAAAAATATGAGTAAGAGTAGCATGATCAATATCAAGATATAATAATGCTAAAACTAGTATTTAGAGTATAAAATGATATAACCTAGTAATTAAAACTATGTAGAAGGCGCCCCCAAGTGGGTGATTGTGTCAAGTGAAGACCTACGTATCAGTGTATATGTCCCCAGTGGGTAGTTACTAGCAAGTCTAGATCAGTGCAAAGGATCTGAGTCATATAGTAATCTGTAATCACTTGACAAGAACAATTGAAGCATGTACGTATGATAAAAATGAAAATACTAAGATAGCTAGCATATATGGTGTCTATAAAATATAAGAATGCATACAATCTATAATTTTTTGTTTTGTGAGTAATATTTGAATGTTTTTGTGTCTTTTGAAATATCATATTATTTTCATATGTTCTAAAAATAAGTTATGTACAATCAATATTAAAATTAACTATATACAAGGATCAAAGAGAGAAGGAAAGTATGCCTAAGTAAATGTTGGAAATAAATGAGATAATGTACAATCAAAGTGTAATGTCTCTATAGACCCAAGAGCACATCCATGGGATGTGGATAATCAAATAGTGGATTTGGTGGGAGATTATCCAGTGTTAAATACTGGATTTATCCAAACTTCAATAAGTCATCATTATTATGATCATCATATGATTCTATATGTATTAGTTGAGCCTTATCATTGACATTAGTCTAGAGTTTGTGCATCTAAATAACATGTTGATTGACTGTGTAAGATACCTCTTATGCATTCCCAAGGTAAACCACATTGGATCGTGGAGTATCTATATGAAACCTATGGTTCTCATCTATGTCATTATGTAAAATGCAAACCATGTGTCCCTTATGACTAGATGCCAAACATTTATTTGATTGATCAACTATGTCATACATCACCTATAACCATGTACTTCAAAGTATAACATATAGATGAGTACCCCTTCTCTTTATAAATAATAATGTGTTGGCCACCTTGGGTCCATATGCAACTAGTAGTGTGATATATCCAACAAAATCATGAAAATGTATAGCATGTTGTAGCTTATTTTCCTGATAGCCTATGTGTTGTAAAAATGCCAAAGTGAAAGTATTAGGATCAAAATCCTCATCTACAGCTACATGGGGAATGTATCTATCTATAAAAAAAAATGGAATATTCAATGTATTGTTATGTGAGTATCTATGTTAATGATGACTCTATTATGGTGATCATATCTATAGAGGTGGACATCATATGATCTGAATAGTTCCCTAAGCCTTGAATTTATTCAATTTATGTTGAAATGTTGAGCATGTATCAATATCATGTCCTATAAGTCTATGAAAATGATAAAAGTTTGACCTTCTTTTGGTGATAATATGTTGGCACATCTATGTCAAACTATGGGTAATAGCTTCAATCCTCTATCAAGTAATATCTATAAAATCTAGTTTGGTATATCATGTGAACTCCCTTTCTGAATTTGTATAACTAAGTCTATATCCATAGATGTAACCATATGTACTAAATGAATGGAAGGATGTGCCACTGACTATAACTAAGTAGGAGATCCTCGAGCTATAATATTCTGAACAAGTGGTGTTGTAAATGTAGGAAGAGATATGAGTGACTTAGAATCATTTATGTACTCTCTTGGGCCCACTAGTGTGAAACTTAATCCACATAAATAGTCATTAGTGTCAATAAGTGTTGTATCATCCTTTGTGATGGCCTAAGAATCTATATTAGAGTTATGGAAGCATACTTATTCTAGGTTAACAATTAGTGGTAATTATGTTATGAGAACTCATAATCCACCCTAGGTGAGGATATTTATACTATGGGAGGTTGTTCCTCCATCATCAGTGAAGGTAACTATTTTAGGAATATCTAGAAGAGGTGTATTAATAGTCTTATTGGACTTCCAAACCTCATATGTATGCATTTTATTAATTATAATCTTTTGATGTGAGGATTCTATGATAAAATGAGGTGTCCCATCTGAAGATGCACTTGGGGTAGTAGGCTCGATGAGTCTGCAATATCTGAATGGATTATTATTTGTTGGATAAGTGTATAAGTATCTATCATGTAAAAACTTGATGCATCTATGAAAAGTGGAGGGCAAAACCTCCATATCATGTATCCAAGTTCTCCTAAGTATTAAGTTATGATGAAAATTATTAAGCATCACCTAAAAGTGTGTAGGTGAGGTTTTTGGCCATACCATACTGTCCAATATAATAGAACCCAATGTCTATCTAGGAATGTCATCAAAGCCTCTGATATTCTTGTATTTTTTTAAATGGATTCTATATCAATCCTCATGGTTTGTAAAAATGTGAGGTTGCATATGTTAATTCTTGAACCATTGTCAATTATAAGTCATTTAATAGCAGTGGTATTGATTACACTTGAATAAAAAGTGTTAAATTTTGAGCAATTGTTGACTGTGAAGGTAAGTCCTCATTGGAAAAAGATATAACATATTTAATGTCCTTGATAGTGTTCATGATAGATACAAAGTAATTTGGATCTATTTCATAAGGCAAAGATGTATGATTAAGTATTTGAAAAAGAATGTCTTTGAAAATATTTGCCTTTTGAAGTAATTCCATTATAGATATCCTAGCCAATGTATTTCTCAACTGATCCACAATATCAAATGGTCTTTACTGATATATGGGTCCCATTATAGTGTTCTAGGGACAATGAGGGATGGTTAGATTATGTTTCTCCTATATAGACTGAGGAGTCACCATGTTCTACCTAGTAATAGATCGAACCACAAAATATCCTATTTGTCGAGGGCAAGTAGTAAAGGTAAGATAGGAGTGAAGATAAATAACTAGTCTAGGTGGATTCAAAATAAAAGGATTCATTTGAGACCTCTTTCATATACTATTAACTAGAGGCAACTCAAAGTGAGCCATGTAACAATGATACTCATAATAATGGGACTCACATGAGGGAGGACTAATGTGTAAAATAAGCTTAACTCTAACATGATCCATGAGAGGAGTGACATACATATGCACTTTTATATTAATTACTGGTACTAAACATGCTAATAAAAGCATAAGACTTTGTACCATGAAGTATAAAATGGCATCCATCATGATAATCATGATGATAGGATAAAAATTAATAACTGAGTAGATGTTATAAATGTAAACCCTAAGGTTATCTATGGTTAGGGTTTTATGGAATATTTGAATTAATTAAAGTTCACTAAATTTTTGTTAAAGATATGATTAAACTAAATTAGGGAAATAATGTGCAATATATAAATCCATTTATTTAGTATATAATTGACTATCTTTAACTTTTCTAAAAATAGTAATAAATATTGCAAGTAATGATTTAGCTAAAAAATAACTGATACATATGATCTAGGTGCTAGAAACTAATATGGAAGTTGGTCTAAGTGTTATAAACTAGATATTGGTGTCAGGACTCCTCCTAGATAGTAATACTATACTTAGATAGTAGTGTTATTTTTAGAAAAGTCATGGTAGTGTCATGATATTAATAGTAGTGTCCTTTGTGTAGGATTTTCCTAAGCTTCTAGGTGCACCTATGTCTGGATATATGAGGTCCGTTCCTATGTGCATGATTTATATAACCCTATATTTTTCCTTTAATGAATGATTTATTATGGAAATCCTAATCCTCCATATAACTAGGGCATGGTCTAAAAAGTGTGTTTGTTAGTAGGGTAGGTTGGACATCCTCAACACCCTATTGTGAAGAGAGTTTCCTAAATACCAATACTCTAAGGAGGGATCAATCTTGATGTAGTTATCCCTACCTAATTGTCAGTGTAAGTGTAAGTGATGCTAGTATGATAGTGGATTTGAGTGACTTGAATGTACTTGAGACTAGAAATCTAGATAATCTAAGCTTAAGGTTGTTGTAGATGGTAGCATGCATATGTAGGGCAAAATAGGGATTGATAACCTTGATTTTTATCAACTTGTTTTGAGTTTTAATGTGTATTTTTATGTCTTATTTCCATCTATTGGTTAAAGGGATAAAATTCATGTATATAAACTAATCTAATACTTTTGTGGGTATTAAAAGAGGTCTAGGTCAACCTTAGGAGGTCTAAGATTTGAAAATATATATGTTTGGGAAAGATAGGGTAGGGTACATTAGCCCCATTTTAGGGACACTAGCACTGTGTGGTGATAGTGTCCTTATTATTGGGCTAGTGTCTAGTTGGTATATCATTAGGCATGTAGGGCCAAGATCAATAAATGAGGGTTTGGAACTATTTTAGGGATGACTAGGGAAGCATTTTAACTGCACAAAGGCTAGATAAGTGTTACAATAGGCTCTAAGATAGTTTTATGGATAATCTAAGGATAGGTAGTCTCAAGTAGCACTCTTATCACTCAAATACACTTTTGGGAGATTACACTTTGATACCATAATAAAATATTCAATATGATCATTAACATTGATCAAAATGATTGTTATATATATATATATATATATATATAAATGATTCATGAGCCATAGTCTATCACACCTAACACATCATGGTGGATGAATTATTAAATGTCTAGAAAAAACTTATGCGTACCCTTATTTACTAATTCACCAATTATTTAATATTGGGTACATGTAAAACTTCCTAGACTATGAGTTAGTAAGTTATTATTCTAACAAATCATGAATTCATGATTCAAATTCAATCCACTCAATCATGCCCAAACTATCTTTTGATATGTATTACTTTCTTCTCTACATGGATATATCAATGAAATCATTATATTCAACAACTATCATTGTTTCATATTAAAATAATAATAAATGAATTACCAAGTATTAATTAGATAAAAAAATATGACCTGTTTACATGGATCTTCTTATTGTAAACATAGGTCCCTAATCATTCAGATGGGATAAGCCCTCAATGGTTCTTCCTCTTATTATACTACTCATTATACTCCTATAGTTCATAGATTGATAGGATCATATACATCACATACTCCCTAAGAATAACATCCCTCATCATAATTCTTCTCTTCATACTTGTATCCCTCTTCCCCTAATGGAAATAATGTGTTATATTAACCCTAACCCAACATTATTTCTAACCTTGTATAGTTATATTATCATTGACCCCTGGGTCAAGATTCTTCTCACTCTCTTCCTTATCGTATATGAATCCTTGATCTAAAATCTAAGGTAGCTTGTTCTCCCTATCTCCCTATTGGGATATCTATGTCTTACACTAGATAATAATGGTTTTGGGGAGATCATATGTTATCTTATATTTTAACATTATCCTCTCATACTATATCATCTTGATGACTCCTCCAAATCAACACTTGTACCATATACTTTATTTAATTCACCATATTTGTGTGGCATTTATAAATCCAATCCTAAGATCATTATATAGACATCAGGGGATGTCTATATCCATGAGTTAATGTATGACTCTCCTATAGGGTGGGACATAATTATATATTTATATCTCAAGTCTCACTACAACCCATCTTATTGCATATGATCTCACTATTATCCAAGGTAGTGAGTATCCTGATAGGCCTAGTCACTGTTAGCCACTCATATGCTCAGAATCTCAAGAGTGTCCTTGTTTCAAACCCTACAACATTTTCCTCATACACAAATTTATATAATTCTAGGTATATATTGGAGAGAATGCAATAGTCTAAACATTATAACTTTATCCTCTCTTCCATGTCTTGTATAACATGTTGGACATTTTATCTACAAGATATGCCTCCTATGTCGACTAAAACAAAAGAAATCAACATTATATAGACATTTTTTACAATTTTGATGCATCTCCTAGTGTAAGTATGTTTAGTATAATTCCTCCTACAATATTAAGTATTTGAGTAGATATTTAGGCACTTAAAATCATACACTTCTTATTGATTATAATCAGTATTCTATTCACTATTAATCCAACCCTATCAATTAATTATGTCTTTTATTAACCTTTCTTCTAATTCACTATTCTCTTTCAACCCCACCAAAATAGCTTTTCTTCTCATTTTTATTTAACCTAATCTACTCCTAATGGAATTTTCCATAACACTTGGAATATACATATTTATCTAAAATAAAAAATTTAATATTACCTCATATTTATGACATCACATGGGAAAGTCAATGGGAAAAGAGAGGAGTGGAATAAGCTATTACACCTTCTTACACACTCCTCCCTCTTTCACCCTCTTACACACTCCAAAAGAGGTCATGATTTCACTTTTCTTCCAAATCTATTCCACACTCCAAATTTACTTAAATAGACCCACTTACATTTCAATCCTCCAACATTGATGAGGCTGAGGACTCATTCCTATCCCTCCATTTGGAGATCAAGATGGAAGGTATTCATTAATTAAACAAGTATATAAATTTAAGGTCCCCCCTCCATTATATATAAGCTTATTTAACTGAAAATTACTTTTCCAAAATACCTAAGGTCATTCACAATTCTCAATCTGAATCAAGTGTAGACAAGGGGAGATGTTGTCTGCATGCAGATTAGACATCACCAAATACATATAGTTCCATAATATAAGCACATACCTATTCAAACTAGAGAAAAATGAAGTCTTTCAACTAAGGTATAAAATAATTATGATTTATCCTATATTTGATTCATCATTCTCTTACTCTTACTCAAACCTAGTGGATAAGCTTAGGGTTTTAGTCTCACTCAATATTTTGGATGTGTATTCACTAAAAATCAAATTAACCCTCTTTTAATTTTTTATATACATAATGGAAAGACTTAATACTCTACATTTCAATAATCTAACATGTATTGGGGGAAATTCTTTCCCAACATGATGATCAAGGGAAAGAAAAAGCAATATATTATTTAAGTAAAACATTGGTTGCCTATGAACTCAACTATACACCAATTGAAAAAAATTATTTAGAAATGGTATTGACATCCCAAAAGGTTTAAAATTACATTTTTAACAAAAAAATCATTTTTATTTCCATAGTAGACTCAATCAAATATCTAATTTCCAAGGTAGTTTTGACTAGCCACATGGCTAAAGGGTCATGCTACTGAATGAGTTTGAGATTAAATATGTACATAAAAAATCAATTAAAGTGTAGGTACTTACAGTTAAAATTAAAAAATCACCCTTATCAGATACCAAACCACTCACTTTTGGTTTCCCTAACAATTCAATATTGAATCTAGATGAAACACTTTCTAAATATTAGTACTGGACACTATACTTTGATGGTTCCTACACATCTCATGGATCTAGATACAAAATTCTATTCATAACACCGCATGGAGATATCATTCCCAAATATTTTCATGTTGGTTTCACTTGTATCAAAAATATGTTAGATTATGAAGCACTAATTACAGGGCTTCACCTAGTAGTACAATGGATTATTTAGCAATTACATGTTTATGGGGACTCCCACTTAATAATTAATCAGATAACAGATCAATATCAGACAAAAGATGAAAATATTATGCCTTACAGAAGTATGGTGGATATCATTAAGATTAAATTTGATCATATCTAGTTTGAGTAGATGTTAAGGGATAGTAACAAGACATCAAACATAATAGCAATAATTGGGTCATTAGTATAGATTGTGCTTCATGTCTAAGATTACTAGTTCCTTATTAAACATATTTTGAAACTAGCTCATAGTCATTCAACATTAGAAATGGTATGTGATATTTTTGGTCCAAACTCACCTTGATACCATGATTTATATGATTACCTCCATGATCACATTCTTCCTAAACATATTTTTTGCAATCACAAAGATCCTTTATTCATAATTACTCTTATTATACCTTACTTGGTGTTATACTATATTTTATAGGTTATGATATAACTTTGTTTATTTAACTTTGGTATAATATAGATTAGTGCTTAAATAAGTACATAAAGGGATTTTGGGGGCCCACACCAATGAAATGGTCCTTGCTAATAAAATCCTAAAAACCAAGTATAATTGGCCCAATATGGAATTAGATGTATGTGCATATGTTAAAAAGTGTGTGCCTTATCAAAAACATGCCAACTATATACACATAATGTTTTCAACTTTTATCAAATACTAATGTTTTACATCTTGTAAGAACTTATTGAGACTCAATCTCTTTGAGTGCATGCCCTAAGAGGTGCATCAAGAAATGGGTAGGAAAACCATTTATGCTTCATAAGATTATTGTCCCTTATTTCCACATATTACATTCCAACCAGCTTCTAAAACCATTCCCTAAGCTATTAATCCTCTTTTTCACACTCATCCAATATTTTCCACTTTCCATCCCTCTTTTCCTCACCTAAGTCCATTTTATTAGTTCATTGTGCTAGGTCAACTGGGTTGAGCTTGTATAGTTTTGGGATATTTTCTCTTAAGAATTAGGTTGGCCTTTAGCCAACCTAGCTCTACACATAGTGACTAATTGTCAAAAATTATGCTAGGTCAATTGGGTAGACCCTATCGTCTAATATTTTAAGAAGGGTGAAGGGTTAAATCCACCTATAAATACAATATCATTTTGTTATTATTTCAATATGCAATCAAGAGTTATTATTTTCTCATGCTTCTTTACAATTTGCTCTTCCACCATTCTAATTGAGGAGTCTTAGTTTAGCATTTCTACTTAGAGAATCTAGACCTATGGATAAGTCTTAGATGTTTTAGCCTTTCTTAGTGATACTTAAAAACCATATAAACCTCTTGTGAAGCCCCTTTATCCAATGGAGAGATTGAGTCTCAATGGGTTCATCATTCAAGTAAGTATTCTCTAACTTTACTCCTCTCTTTAGTAGACAGAAGTAGCATAAGTATTGGCTTTGAATAATATTACTCTTCATATTCCATGTATTAGGGTCTTAATCATACATAGCTTAATTGAGGTTCTTGTATAAATATTTTATTATTTCTAACCCTCATGTTATTCTATAAGCTTTGGTTAGCACTAGAATAAATTTACTTATTATTAGTATAGGTGAAATATCAAAACCTAGGACCCCTTAGGGTTATTGTGTGATTGTGTTAGACTAAAGGATTTAGAACCCTACCTAGCATGGTGTATTGTAGTAATAAATCCCCTAATTGTTTCTAGTGGATCCCCATATTAGTCATGCTCTAACTTAATAAATATATCCCCAATTAAAAGTATATGGTATGATCTACTTCTCTGAGTTAGGATTGATTTATAGACATGATGCATTTTTGATTACATACATTATAGAGAACCTGACATGAATCTAACCCTTACATGATTTGTTTCACTTATTTCATAATTTTATCATTTTATTTTTTATATATTTTCAATACTGGGTCAACCATATGGACATAGTTATAACTTCTATGCACATGTTTAACACAATCACATCCAAATGTCTATGTTCTTTCTATGTGGGTTTTTTTCTAGGTACAAGCTACTAGATCAACTTAGTCAACATATTATATTTTTTTAGACTTTCAAATATCTAGTCTAGAATACTAAGTCAACCCAGTTGACCCTGTACACTTTTAGGCATTAGATTTAGACTAATAGGTCAACCCAATTGACCCTGTACATTTTAGGTACTTAATAACATGTTTTTGTAAAGGTTGGTCAACCCAGTCAACCCTATTATTAGGATTTACAATTATTTACCAAGGTTATTTAATATTAATCTCACTTATATGCATCCTCCAACCCACTAAGGTTCATTTCTATCCTTTCTTTCTTTCCTTATAGTCTTTCTTTCACAATTTGTAGTTTTTAAAACTACCCTTATATAGTTAACTAGATTAACTCTATTGACCTAGTTCCATATTTTATGTGGTCTAGAAATCTAGGTCAACTTTGTCGATGTAGTTCAATTTTATATTATTTTATTCTATAGTATAGGTGTGACCCTATCGACCCTTTTCTATATTTTGTGCATACACTATTGACTAAATCAACACTATACAATGTTTCAAAGTTGGAAATAACCTTTATATGTTAGTAATTATCTAACACTTTCATTTCTTATTGCTTACATGCTTAGAATAGATCACATAGTATAATTAGGTGGTTTTCAATATACTATTTAGTTTCACTATTTTTTATTTTATGTACACACGACCAAATCACAAAATCTTAAACAAGCATTTTAAAAATTGTCTACCCAAGGCCAACCTACTTGGATTTCATCACCAAGGGGCAAGCTGACTTGGTTTTTTGGCCAAGTATAAATATGTGATTAATGGTATATTTTGACTAAGCACCTGGCACCCTTATCATTATGGTGTGTGAAGTAAGGGTGTAGGCCCTAATACCAATCATGTACCATTGCCAATATAGATCCCTTTCAACCCAAACATCCTAAAACTATCCTTAGATTAATTTTTAGTTCCTTGAGTATAGCCATATTTCTATCATAGTTAAAATTATATTCTAATAATATAACAACATTTGGTTTAACCACTTAGTTAGCTTTTATTTTTCAAGTTGATTGTTAATTTTCTCAATTGCATGTTGTATTATAAAAACTTGCATTAAATAGCATTGGTACAAGGTTTTATGATGTGTGTCTCAATTGGATCACCCTTACTGATACAATTTATTATTTGTTTCCATTTAATTTTTGATTCTCTAAGTACTCGTAAAATTATTCTTATTTTAGTACACAGTTAATTTAGTCAACATAATCTATTATAGGCTATCTAATATTCCTTGTTTTCTATGCTAGGTTGACCTAGTCGACCCTATATAGTTTTTAGACCTTATTCTCTATACTGGTTCAACCTAATTGACCCTATACTATTTACCACCTTCCTTATTTGATTATCTAGTTCACTATTTTTCCTTGGTAGCATTTTGTTCATTTTTCTCTAGTTATAATTAAGTCTCCTATCAGAATCTTCTTGGATAACTTAAATCCATTTTGATACTATATGGGATGTTCATCTCTCCCTCTTTTTAATTTCCAAGATCATCATCACCCTTGGGGTACCTCTTCCCCTCCTTCATCCATGACCTATAACATGGTGCAAATCACACCTCAAGATGAATTTGATGGATCCAATCTTTTCGATACCTACCAAGATACTTCTCATATTCAAAATATTCAAACTAATGTGGGATGAATTGACATAAGTTTAATCAATAATCTCACTCATAATCCATCTTCAAACAACCCTTCGTTAATACCAATTTGGGGAGTGCTCCTACCAATACTAACCCACCTCCTGATACAACTCAACTTCTTACATAATGAAAAAATCCAACACCAATCAAATGATAAAACTTTAACATCATTTGATTAATATGGATAATCAACCTTCGACTATCCATCCTCAATCTAATCCCAATTACATTCCTCCACCTCTTAGGGATGCCTCAGGCAATGTTATTCCTCAACCCATAATTAATAACAAGATTCTTCAAATTATTCAAAATGATCCTTTAGGTCCCTTTATTATGTCCATTGATATTGGTAACATATATCCAAATATCAAATCTAATGGGACTAAAAATCCTGCTTCATTTCTCAAAGCCTTTGGCAACCTTTACAAAGAGTGGATCCAAAAAAATACCTTTTCAACAACTAAACTCTTAGTCAAAACCTTTACTAGCAATGTATTATAATGGTATAACTACTTACCTGAACATTCTATTTATAAACTTGAATATTTGTTTAATCCCTTAGTTAAAGATTTTCAACACAATGATCTTCCCAAAAATTGTCGTAGCCATGTCATTAATGCTAAACAATCTCCCACTAAATTAGCTCATGATTTTATCAAAGATGGAAATCATTAGACTATAAATATGACCATAACATGATTGATGATAACTTATTAAAACTCTTTATAACTAATTTTAATCCTTCTCTTTAATATAGGGTTCAAACATTTGTTCCCCAAACACTTAATGAAGCTCTTAACCTAGATAAATGTCAAGACTTTCTTATGAAGAAATTCAAACCTAATCCTAAAATTTTAAAAGGATCTTTTCAAACATCCACCAACCTAAAATTTTAAAATGATATTTTCAAACATCCACCAATTCTATCACTAGTAATACTCCAAAAAACAAACTATGAGTTGTCAAAGCTAACATCCCTTAATATTCTCACACACCACTTTCTGTCCAGCAATTGAAACAACTCTTACCACCCTCTAGACCTTTCACCTATCCTGCCAATCCTCCTAAGTGGTATGAACCTAATAAATTATGTTACATGTCAACATTGGTCATTCCCATGAATATTATATAGGGATCACTAAATTTTTTGTCTCATATATGCTTGGTTATTCATTTAATCATGAAGCCATGATCAACCTTCATCATCAAGAATACACAATTTCTTCTCAAAAGTGACAAGATCCCAAAGCTTCTACATCAAATAATCAAAAATATTTTTCAACTAGTAATAAAAAAACACCAAGGATGTTTGTGCCATTGATGTATATTATGATCAATATTATAACAATTCTCAATATGTTAACACTTCTAAGGTCATTTATTGTCACAATCCAACTCACAAAGATCACATTACCAAACCTAAGAAACCATATTTAGAAAAAAACTTCTAAAATATATTACAACTACTAATATAGCTTTAGAATCCCATGAAAAATCACTCCCTCCTTCTAAACCTCTAACCACATATATACCTTAAAAATATACTTTACCTCCTAAACCTTGTGTTGGTTATTTTAAATCTCATTGGAACTTTCTTGAATAACTCAAATCTATGCCTTGTAAAATTCCACTTATGGATTTGGTTTGTACTTATTCCTATCATCATAAGTTACTTATGCAACAACTATAATAAATTGAAGATCCACCCTCTATAGATGAAGAACCACATTCTATTGAACCTAAACATACCAACATCAATAACATTGAAACTATGTCCTTTTTCCAAGCCTTCCATTGAATTTTTTGAAGAGGACATGATCAATGATGAAATTATTTTTCATGTTGATAATCCACCACTCTTTATTTAAATATGCATTAATACTACCCTTATTCATAAAGTTATAGTTGATTAAGGCTTTGGTATTAATGTGACATATTGTGGCTAATCCAACAACTTGGTTATAATAAGGATCATCTCAAACAAACTCATCTTACTTATCATGGTTTTGATAAAACTAATCAAAATCCACTTGGGTGTGTTTGGCTCCCATTAACCATCAAACCTAAAAGCATTTGAACTAAGATTATGGTCCTCGATTTACCCTTATATTACAATATACACTTTGGTTGTCCATGGACTCATAGAATGAGGGCCATTGCTTCTTTTGGTAGCCAATGATTAAAATTCTTACATAGTGGAAAATGGTATATGCATGAGGATGACCCCAATCCATGGAGTATTCATCTTTCTTAATCCCAAATATCAATATCATATTCCTACAATTCCTAAGATCAATAGTTCTCCTTTACCCCAGTTCATCAACATGAATCCTAATTTATAAGTTACTCTTGCAGATTATGATGATGATGAACCTAATGATTTGTAACATACTTGAAATACTACCAAGATACCTCCCTACATTTTGTAGTGGCTTCCTCCTTCGATATTAACCAAGGACCATAGTATTCCTCTTATTAATGAGATTGCTAATTTATACCCTCCATGTAATGCTCAATCTCCTTCTTTACTAGACGATGCCTTCACTTGTAATGACTTTAGAGGGGCCAAATTATTTCAATATCCTCTCATCATGTCTCCATCTACATTCAATAATATTAGTATTTCACCTTATAAAACTCCCCCTGACTCTTAAGCATGTACAATTTCTCAAACATATGATGATAATTACATTATGGCCCAAGATCAATCTTGAGACATATATTTCCAACATTATCAAAAAACCTTAGCCCAAATTCATGATTTTAATCAGGATGTCCATAAAATTTCTACGGATTGTGACTTAGATCCTAAAGGTCATGTGCCTCCTACCAATTCTCTTCTTATTGATACTCCTTGGGTGGTAGAGCAAATTATACCTTTAGAATCTCTAAAAATCCTTGCATATCCTTTACCACCTATTGATCTAATCATTACATCTAATCCTTCTCCAATCATCAAAACCAACAACACTCTAATCCTTTCTTATCCATCTACTTATACTTCTGAGAATACAATAGATGTCAAGGTAATTGATATCCATTAGATAAATTTTGAATCACCATGGTAATAAAATTCTATATCTTCAAGTAGATGTTCAATATTATGGTCCTCTTCCCACCTTACCTAGCGACAAATCTATTCATGTAATACTTCATGTTTGAGAACCTAAACTTCCTTGGCAACATCATAAACTTGGGAATTTTAAAAATAAAACCCCTTATTTCAACAACTCTATTGTTATCATTGATCCTAAAGCTAATCTAATTTTTTCCTTACTTAATACACCATACTACTTTAAAGATGGAAATGCCATGCTTATCAAAGAAACTACTCATATTGAATATGGTAATCCATCTTGTTCTCAACCAATTACAATTATTTATGAACTCTCACTTACCAAACATGATAATTTTAGCTTATTCTTTGATAAGTATCATGAGGTTTTTGTCTAGTCCTATGAGGACATGCCTAGTATTGACCCTAGAATTGTGGTGCATAATATAATTGCTTATCTTGATGCCAAACTTGCGCATCAAAATCAACAAAAATTTACACCCGAGGTTTTTACCTTATGTCACAAGGAAATCATCAAATTACTCAATGCTAAATTTATCAAACTAGTGGACTATTTTAAATGGTTTTCTAACATTATTCCCATTCAAAAAAAGGTCACTATGATTATGCACATTTGTATTTATTTTCATAATCTTAATTTCTCTTGTCCCAAGGACAACTTCCCTTTACCATCGATAGATGCCATCACTAATTCCACAGTTGGTTATGAAATTTTATCTCTTATGGATGGCTCCTCAAGCTATAATCAAATTTTTATTTCCCTTGACAACCAACATAAGACCACTTTCACCATATAATGGGGCACCTATTGCTATGTAAAAATTCCCTTCCACCTCAAAAATGCTAGAGCCACTTACCAATAAATAATGACTCATATCTTTCATGGTCTTATCCACAAAATTGTTGAAACCTATGTGGATTACTTCATTGCTAAATCCACAAGTCATCCAACTCATATTTATGATATTTCTATAATTTTTTATCACCTTCTTAAATACTAAGTTAGACTCAATCCTTACATATGTGTCTTTGGTGTCACATCTAGAAAATTGTTAGGATTTCTAGTCTCTCTTCATGGCATTGATTTTGATGCCAATAAAATTAGTGTTATCATCAACATGTCCATTCCTCATTCCATTCCTAACATTCATACTTACTTAGGTAAACTTGGGGCAATTAGATGATTCATCCCCAAAATGGTTTATCGCATCCACTTCATCAATTTTCGTCTCAAGAAAGGCACCAATCTATAATGTATGAACCCTTGTCAAAAATACTTTGATAACATGAAACATGCATTACTTCACCCACCTACACTTTATTCTCCTTCTAATGATCAACCCTTTATTCTATATACTTCTTGCACACCCATATCAATTGGGGCCATACTTGCCCAACATCATGATACTAGAAGAGAGTATGTTATCTACTACATTAGCTAAGGCCTTATCAAGTATGAAACATTTTATACCAAGATTTAATGTGATTTTATTGATATCTATTTCGTAGCTAAAAATATTTTCCATTACATTATTTACCAAACTACTTATGTCATCATTCATTTTGACCCCTTGCATCACTTCTTCTCTAAAGCCTTTCTTCTTGGAGACATAATTGGCAAATAGATGATCTTTCTCATGGAATATTATGTTTATATCATCACTCAAAAATCTTTCAAAGGGCAAGTCATAATTGATCAACTTGCTACACCTCCCATTATAGCTACTTCTCCCCTTCAAAATAGTCTTCCCGATGATAATATCATCTATATTGAAGGTCTTAAGCAAGCCATTTCCATCAAAAATTATTTTCATAACTTTATCATTGATCTTGAAGAAAATAATCTTGATGAATCCATTATTTCCCCTAATACTACTAAACCTAAAATAGTAATAAAAAAACTTCATGAAATTAATGTCAATTTGCATGAGGATACTTGGACCCTTCACTTTGATGGTGCTAAATGCCTTCAAAGAGTTGGGGTAGGTTGTATTGTTACAATTCCACTTGTAAAAATCATTCCTTTAGCTTTTTTGCTTCACCTTTGATGTCACCAACAATATAAATGAATATGAAGCTATAAACTTGGGCACGAGAGTTGCTCTTGATTTAGATATTCAATATTTGCATGCCTTAGGTGACTCCCAACTTATTTTCTATTAAGTAAATGAAGATTACCAATGAAAAATAAAAAATATCATTACCTATCATCAAATTTCAACCACTCTTTCATCTCTTTCACCATTGAGCCTATCCTTAGAGTTCAAATTTCCATTAGCGATTCCCTATCTTATTTAGTTTCTCTCTTTCATCCCCACCAAGTTCTTTTTAATCCTACTTTTGTTATCCAAATAATAAAATCCCCATATTCAACTCAACCACTAGATGCACTTATTTATGACATTGAGGCTCTCACAATTTGATAAAGCCCATGGTATAAAGACATCATTGAATTTCTAGAACATCAAACTTATCCTCCTAACTTAGACTCTTGAAAAAAGACATGCATTCATAAACAAGATTTAAAATATGTATTTTGATACAACATCCTTTATTATCATAATGTTGAAGTTACCTTTCTCTATTGTGTTATGCAAGATGAGGTCCCTCCTCTTCTTGAACAAGAACATGGGGGCATTTATGGTGGCCACTGTAGCAGACATGCTACAGTCCACAAATGTCTATGTATGGGTTAATTTTAGTCTGCTCTTGAAAATGATGCAATAAAATTCACTAAAAAATGTACTCCTTTCCAACTTCATGATGATCTAATTCATTCACCTCCAACCAAGCTTTAAAATGTCAAATCTCCTTGGCCATTCTCCACATGGGGATTATATCTCATTGGTAAATTACCCCACTCCCAAAATGGGTATGTTTTTATCATCACTACTATCAAATATTTTACCAAATAGGTTAAATCCATGCCCCTTCTTAATTTCACTAGAACCACCATTACCAAATTTATTCTTAATCAAATCATTTACTGCTTTAGTGTTCCCCATACTATCAATTCAAATAATGGTGGTAATTTCAAAAACAAGGATGTTAAACAATTTTGTGCTAAATTAGACAACATGCATGATAAATAATGTAAATATTCCCAAAAATGGTGGGGTTCCTATTTAGTCAAAGATATTCTCAGTCTAAGTACTTAACATCTTCAAACCAATGAAGGCCATGTTTTTAAAGAGCCCACCAATGCATAATTATTCAAGAAGTACTTTGCCTAAACATTTCCTTATTTTCATACATTTTATCTATATCCATATAACAATTTTTTTAGGTTACTTACATGGGTCTCTCCCTCTACAATAGTTTTCTCTTTTTACAAACCTTTAGTCCTTCCCTTTTGGTCTTAGTTTCCCCTTTTTCTCATGAGTTACATTGTACACCACAGATAGGACATGGTCTTCCTCATGATGTACCATAATATTATTTTTCATACTCTTTTTACACACTTTTTACACCTCTTGGGTTTTTCTTTTATGATTTGCATTGTAAAACCATAGATATGCCCTGATCTTTCTCACAAATAAAATCTTTTGCTTATCTCATTTATTTTTCCAATACTATTTTTTTCACCCTCATGGGTTCTTAGTTTATGAGTTACAGTGTAATACCATGGATAGGACTTAGCCTTCCTCATAAAATCACCATCATGTTATTCCTTTTATAAAATGTGTTTTTAATCCTTTTTCTCAATTTTTTCTTTTTTTCTTTTTGATAGATGGAAGTATGCACAATAATCTATGTTAGCATATTTTCTTCCACTTCCCTCATTCTTATGATAAGGAATCACACTTTACTATCATTTCATCCCTTTTTTGACCTTTGTCAAATTTTTTCCATTTGAAGCAATTCAAATTGGTCCATGTGTCATCCCTCTTGATTTCCTTTCCTTTCACTCTGTATTGGATAAAACAAGGTTACAGTCAAGATAAAAAATTTATTTCACCTAAATTTATGAGACTCTTAGACTCCATGATCTTTGAATCTCTCTCTCTTTGAAACCAAGTACCAAGTATTCAAATAGAATTCAGCTTTAACACCCATGATTAGTTTTCCAAATCCATATGGAGGAAGAATATAAAAATCCATCAAGGACATTAAAAGCTAAATCGTTTGAAATAAAAGGAAATGATATACAAAAGGCAACATGCATATCTCAAAAGTCAAAATCACACTAAAAGATGTGATTCCAAGAACATCTCTTATCTCTAATGAAATCTCAAACTCCACAGTTAGCCTCACATAGAGATAAAGTTCATTTGGGTGTGGTAAGCTAGTACATTGGAATAGGAAAATTCAACTAATGAATTTTTCATGCAAGTACCCAATCTTTGCAATAGACCAATGGCTCTGTAAGGGGTCCTGAGGAATAGGGAACATGTTGTGGGAAGGTAGGTCCATTTTTATTTTCATGTATATATCCTTCATGGGATGATCTATAACTACATTTATTGACCTAAGATGTGTGTGCCTAAGAGAATTTCTTTAGAGTCCTTAAAGTCGACAGTCCTATTATTTTGACAAAAATAATTTGAGTGTCTTGACTTTGATAAAGAGTTCCTCTACCTTGGTTTTTCCTTCATTTTCCCCTCCACCCACTTCATTTCCCCCTTTGATATAAAAATCATGATTCCAAATCTATTTTCCCTCATCTATACTTCCTTCTTCTTCACCTCTTAAAAACATGCTAGCACTACCTTGTTTCAGTTTTATCTATCATAAGAGTGAAATATGTTTGAGTAACTATAGATTACTTTATTTATACCATAAAATTACATTCTTAGACTTGATTTATTTCCTTTTACCATTTTTCATTATTTTAATATCTTTCTATTATAGACACCTAATTTCATACCCTTTTTCCATTATTGAGTGAGTTTGGCTTGTTACTTCTCACTCGACAATGTCATTTTCCTTTTTTATGCACCTTTTTACATTGTTGAGTGAGATAAGGATTGGCACTGCTCACTCATCAATGTTATTTTATTATTTTGTTTCTACTTATACATTTTATGTTTGATTACCATTGTTTTTGGGATATATCTTTAGTTTGGCTTGGTGAGTTTAGCTTTCTTACTTGAGGTTTACTTTTTTGAGTTTCTTAGTCTTTAGTAGCCTTGGATTTTTGATTACCCAATTTACTCTTATGTTTTAATTGGTCATTTGTTCTAACATAGATCTTATCACCCTAGCTTGCCAAATTTCCAAGCACATCCCATCCTCATAGTGTTAATTATCTTGGATTTCTTGCATTTGTTTGATTTTACACTTTAGTTTTGTATTCTTGGGTTTATTGAAAGTAGTCTCTGCACCCTCCGCAATTAAAACTAACAACATAGTAGACAATCATCAAATGATAAAGGTAAGTCAAGGTATGCATTAAATTTACTTTTTAGTCATTTAACTTTTAGTCATTTCCCTTTCAGTCATTTACATTTAGTTATTTTATGATTTAAAACACTATGATCTAAGAATTTCACTCAAGAGAGGATGGTTAGTATTGTGTTAGTTCCAAAATGAAAACAAACTAAAATAAACACACTAATAGCATAACATATCTAGGCCTAGACACTAGGGAGAGCTTAGATGACAAAATCAACTAACAAGCATAACTAAAAAGCAAGGAATGAAAACACAAGAATTCCTTGCAACTTCCTTGGATGCTCCAAATGCCTTTGTAATGGTGGCTTGCTCAGCTTGTGATTCAAGAGGTCTTCTTCAATGGAGTATGGCTACCTTCAGCTCGTCTTGGCACCTTTGTCTTTGGCTTGGATTGTCTTGGAATCAATTTGGAATTATAACACTAGTTGCATGAAGCTTTTGGAACCAATCCTGCATTATAAATTTATACTACTTAAGCTTAGAAATGATGTTGTGAGGCCTCCTATTTATATATTTTTAGATTTGATCATAATCAACCTCAACCATCCATCTCAAGATTGAGATGTGTGGTTGAGGATTAATTCAATTTTTGGAATTAAGTTTGTAATTATCCTCATCATGACATTGAAAGAATGGGTAATTAAGAGGCATGGAGGGCATCATGGAAGGCATTGATGAGGCATGGAGGTCACTTGATGATGTCTTCCCAAGAAATGAGGTCACTTGATGATGCAGATATTCAATATTCATTTCTAAAAATAAGTTATTCAACAAGTTTCCATGGAACTTTTGAATAGGCCTTGATTTGGGTTAATTAGCTCTTAAGCATGATTAAGCACATTGTACACAAATTACCCAAACTGATTAGAATACCTTGTTATTGGTCCTAAATTTGACTGGATTTAAATTGGAAGTCCACATAAGATGTGTTGGATGCATATTCCCATTTAGTATATTACCAACAAAAAATAACAAATGCATGAGTCTTGTACAAAAGACGTGATAGAAAAGCGCAGTCCAAAGCACATTAGTGCAAAATTAGCATTTTGACTCAAAATGGACTGATCAAAGTTAGTTTGCCCATATTTTTCATTACTCCATTTAGGGATACCCTAGCCAAAATCATCATTTGAATATGTTAATTTCACCTCATTTAACATGTTTTATTATTTTTAGGCCAAATTGTGTATTTTGGGTAGAAATTGGTCAAAAGCTTGGTTGGAGGTTATCAGTGGCTAGTTTTAGGTGTCTATAGTTTTCCCCTATTTGGGAAAATGTTGAAAACCATAGGCAAAGTAATGAATTCTTAAATAATGAGAGATGGCCTATATGACAAAAAGAATATGATGATTGAAGAACAAATCTCTGAATGGTTTTTGGGAAGCCTATGATGATTCCCCCTAGAGGGAGTGGCCATCACATTTGTTGATGGATGGTCCCTTGAAAAGAAGTAAGAAGAAAGGTGGAATTAATCCATGGTTAAGATTAATCCAGATGAGAAAATGCTTTCATGCATTGATGTAAAAAGGATGTTGATTTTCCCAAAAGTGGTTATAATTAGGAATAAAGGTCCAAATAATGATTTTCCCTTAGGTGGTTATAATCATGAAGATGACCTAGATTGGGTAAAACTGGTGGTGACCAAGTTAGGGCTAATTAGCAAGCATAACTCAAGGATATAACTGGGAATATATATTAAAGATGAGTGGGCATAAAATGATGAAATATATGGATAGAGGAATGACATTGATCAATAGAATGATTTAGTTATACTTGTTAATGAGGATATGCTCATCCTAATTAACAATGATAAAATTAGAATGGTTAAATGAGTTATATTGATCAAGGGTGGGATGGAAGGATTTACCAAGGTGCCAAGGAGAAAATTTTGTGGCTCCATTGATTATATAACTTCTTGAAGATAATTTGTTTGTATCATGAAATGGTAGGCTTCATGATAGATTACCATAAAGACTATCCCAAAATATGCATAAGGACTGACTCCTGATCCAATAAACACTCCAAAATTAATACACCAATGATAAAAACTATGATGACAATGTTAATAGATGAATATGTATGGACTCAAGAATAATGTGTGCAAGAAATCACCCAATGATGCACATAGACTAAGTCAAGGCAACAGTACTGAAAGCAAACAAATAGGAAAGCAAAAAAAATAAACAAACAACCTGAATAAATAAACAAATAGAAATCCTAAAAATAAAAGCAAAAAAAAGCATCCTAATAATGAAAATTCCCCAGTAAGGTATATCAATGATAACTGACTAGGCTTAGATAGGACAAATATTTTTGGACTTTTGTGAAATGTTCTGAATGTTTTTGGAATTTTGAGGTATCTTAACTCATTAGAGAATTGCAAGATACCTTCTCACAAAATGGTGAGAGTGTTTGGAAAGGGGGACTAAGGTGACCTCAACATGAATTGATCATGACCCATATGGTCCAAAAATGACCTCAAGTCATAGTAATCTATCCACACAAAAGGTGGGGAAAAAACCAACTAGGTCCCAACAAGTTCTCAAATCTAGCAAATGGCTAGTCAAATGAAAATAGTAATGGCATGGTGATGCAAAAATGCATGATAAATAAGTGTTACCCCTAGTTTACCCATAGGAAGATATAACTAAGATACAATGGTAGAGGTCAATGATACTAATTTTCCCATAGGTGGTTATAATTAGTAGCAAGACTCGTGAGACACCAATTTTCCCATAGGCAGTTATAAGCAAGTTCACTGAAACAAACATAGATAGGATGAAAGATATCTTACCAAATTAACTATCAAAATAATTTCATAGAATATCATTGTAAACACAGATTGCATTGATTATTGAAACTTGATTGGAATCCTCTCACAAAAAGTGTAGGAAGAACCAAAGTAACTAAGATCAAAATAGGATTGGGTAGGATGACTAAAAATAGGCTTTGGTCTAGATAGGAATGGAATGATAGGATGGCATAGTATTGCTTTAAGATAATGATGGTTTTGATAATTAGGTCAAATTGGTAGGAGGGTTACCCATATGTTATGGGGTGAATGTTAGGATCTATGATTATGGAAAATAGGCATATATAACATTAGTAATGGCATGGAAATGAAATGGTGTGGTACATGTTTTTGTCTTGGGTATGGTTTTTGATTCTATTATTCTTGATGATAGGGAGATGTGTATCCTGATCAATAAATGATACAAATAAAATACATGATCATTTTAATTTCTAGCCCACACATCATCTAAATAATTGCTCTATCAAGAATGGCCTACAGATTTAGTTGCTAAGAATGCTTTTGTGAGCTTTATTGATCATTTGATTCTGATTCCTTCAAGCATCGAGACAAGGTATATTTATAGCCTCTATAAAGCAAAGTGTGGCCATGGATGGTAAACAATGGATTGTAGGCTTGATTTTGAAATGGAATGGTAGATGATAATGGAATGTGAAATGGTGGGGAAATAAATGAAGATTGAAACTTTCAGTCACACATAATGTTGTTGATGCCAGATTTAACATAATTTTGATTATGGTGGGGCTGAAGACTTTTTCTCTTGATAGGAACACCAAACTTTTCTATTGTTTGATCTTGAGAGTAGATACCATCTAATTAGGCTATAGATTGGAAGCTATTTTGATTTGCTCTTTGATTTGTCTTCATCAAATAATGAAGAAATTTTGTGCTCATCTATTGGTGCCTCAAGGAGGTTTTCACCAATGAAGTTGTCTTGATTATCTTGTAGTACCTTTAAGAATTTTTCAATAAATAATGTGTAATTTTGACTTTGATTTTCTTCTAGCGCTTCCAAAAAGGTTTCCATAGAAGATACTAAGTTCTGACTTTGATTGTCTCTTAGTGCCTTTGAAAAGGAGTCACTAGGAGAGTGTTCTTATGCTACATTAATATTGTCTTGGCCTCCTTTCTCTTCTTCAACTACTATGTCACCATGGATGTAGTTCAATAAAGTGTGATTTTATCGATCCTAATCAACATTTATGGGAGATGGAATGTCAAAATATGGCTATTTTGGTTGATGGTAATGGCCTGTGGAATGGTAATGAAATGGGGAGGGGTTACATAATCCTCATAGAAGATACTAAGAGAACTTGTGTCGATGCTAAAGTACCCATCCTCAAAAATCATATAAGGATAATAAATGTATTTGAATTGATTTATGAGGCATGAATAACCAATGTTGTAATAGTCATGAACATATTCTTCTTCTAAATCTGATTCTGACTCAAGGGACTCTTAATATGATGTCATAACTAATTTTGATGTTAAATCTGATGTCAGTTCAAGAATAGAACCTAACTCTAACTTTTATTCTTCATCTGATGGATACTTGGTTACAATGATGTCTTGTTGAATTCTTGGTTTTGGACAAGTAATAGCCTGTGATGGCATAATAGGCTCCATAAAAACTATTTTGTTAAAGTGAGACTCCTCTAGGATGGGAAAAAGGTCAAGAGACAACTCCTCAGAGATTGGTTTGTCAATAGGAGGCTCTTGAAAAATAGGCACGTGGTTGAGGTAATGATTTTCCTAAAGGTGCTTATAATCATTAAAAAGTGACTCAGTAAAGATTGGCTCATTAGAGTGAGACTCCTCGACAACTAGTATAAGATTAATAAGCAATTTATCATAGGATAACTTATCATAAATGGTTGATTCAATAGAAACATCTTGAATTGGTTGGTTCTCTTGGCCTTGGTTTCCAATGAGTTGGAAGATACCAATTTTAAACATAGCTTACTCTTTAAATTATTAGATGGGTTGAGGTTTGGTTGGGATTAGTACTAGATGAGGAATGACTTGTAGTTGGATAATGTTAGGGAATTAGGGAGCATGATTTCTCACATGAGCCAAAGGATAGAATCCTAAAATAGTAATGATAGGGTGGTGCGGAGCATGACTGCTCACACAAGCCAAAGGACTAGGTCCTAGAATGATAATGGGGTGTTGTGGAGCTTGATAGATCATATAATCCAGAGGAGGTTTAGGGGTAGCTAATGATTGGATAGCAAAAGGATGCCCTAAAACTTGATTTATTGCATAAGTAAAAGCATCCAAGTCTTCCTCATAAAACTTATCATCCCAGTCATGAGTTGGATCATAAGTTGGTTCTTGACTGTGTTCTATGTATTGATTATTTCAAAGAGGGTATGGATGTGTATCCCAAAAAACATTATCTATAGTTGGGTCTTCAAATTCCTCTTCACAAGCCTCTTCATACCAATCAAGATCTTGAGTTGGATCATAAGTTTATTTGTGACTTTGTTCCAATGAATGATTAATATGAGGTGGATAGAAATCTATCTCACAAACCATATTAACATCATTGGGGTCTTGACAAAATCCATAAACTTCATTTTGTGTAGCCATTCTATCATAATTCAAATTGTAAGTGACTCCACTAAAAGTGTAGCAAGACATATCCATATAAATGATAAAAGCTCCAAAAATAAAAAGGCTTAGAGTTCTACAAACTTTGCAAAACTATGTCCAAAGGACAAATGGTTCAAGCTTGGTCTAACTTGGTTGAAGGGGTGGAGATGCATCTCCAATATGGTCTAAAAGGGGAGTTGTATCTCCAAAATGATTTGTGCTAATGCTTGGCATAAAAAATCCTAACATCAAATGTCACATGCATAAAAGGTCAAGCATCTAAATAAAAATTGGCATGTCAAAGCTCTAGGTCAAAGTGTTCTAAACAAGGTCTAAACTAGGAAATGGAAAAGTTGAGTTACTAGGTCTTTTGTCCAAATTTGGATTCAAAATATAGGCGCAAAAAAATAGGCGTGTGCTAGGACTTTTGGCCAAACAACATCAAAAGATAGACTTGAAACAAAGGCTAATGTGATTTGATTTAATCTAACAAGTTTAGAAACAGCTTTGACATAAACCTAGCACATAGAATCAAACATAAACATGATCAACTAGCATAAGGAATAAGATAAAAGGCTCTTTGAAAAAGGTTGTGTTCTCTCAAGTAAAAACACAAATAATGATGAGGAGAGGCATTAAACAAATAAACCATCAATAGTTTTCAAATTTGGGTAACTGATTAACCAAAGTTATGCAATCCAAAAGAGAAAGATCTATATATCATCCCCACGAATTAAGGCCTAAATAGAAATCAATCAATGTTTGAATCCAAACTTGACAAGGCTAATTGAAAACTCAACATTGAAAATTAGGATTTGACCAAATAGGCTAGATAAGATTAGACAGCATGACATCACAAGATAAAGGTCCAAATGGTATACATAACATGATTTGAAACAAATGGTTTTTGATATAAGGTGAAACAAGTCTTAAAATAAATTAAGCAGCCTAACGGTGTAAGCATGCTCAAATGATGTGATCAATACTATGTTTCAAAGACTCAAAGGCAAAATGGCTTGACATTATTTGGGCATCATAACACTACCCTATGCAACTCAAATAACACACACAAACAAATTTATCAAAAATTTCAAAGCACAAGTGTGGTGTAAAATAGCCCACATAACACCTCTTTAGACAAAAGAGTGACATATAGACAAAATGGTTTTGACATGTTTTATACACAAAAAAAACAAGTTTTATTCTCAAAAACACCAAGTAAGATAAATGACCAAAATAAACTAAGTATAATCATCCAAATCCTAACAAGGGTATGGCATGTACAGTTGACTAAACTATTAAGTTTCAAACGTCACTAAGGGAATCAATTACACAATGACTTTCATGCCAAACAATGCAAAAGAAAATCATGGATTTTAGGTTTGTATCACTCATCTTGTTTCAAAAAGGTCTATCCATTTTTTTAACCACTACATCCTATTTTTCTCTCAGTGTAGTGTGATGTCCAAAGTGCCACTACATCTCGTGTATAACTCCAAAGGAGCCTAATGAAGTCAATGCAAAGAGATGAAACCCTAGGTCAAAGCTTATTTAAAGAACTTGTAGGAGGTGATGAAGTCCCCCTCATAAGCCAAGATGCATACATAAATAAATCATGAAAGTATGAAAACTTTAGGGTCATTTTCAAGATCACCCAAACTTTGACAAGTTTTTGGGGAGTTCTTTAGATGACTTTCTTTCTAAGCCTTGGACTAGGCTACTCGCAATAGGAATGGCACTTTTGATTCCAAGGGTTCCCTAAAGGGGAAAATTTGAAGAGCGTACATTCAACATCCCTCTTCTTACCAAATAAAAATTATATCAAACAACTATTGAAGACAAAAATGACAAGTGTGTTCAATTTTAAGCCCAAATGAAAGATTTGGTGGTGTTCATTTGACCCCTTGGTCTTAGTTGCAAAATTTGAAGAATATTCACCAAAAACATCTAAAAATTCCTTATTAAGCACCAAAAAAAGTTATTAATCCAAATTTAAGCATGAAAAAATGATTTAAACATGTTTTAATTAAATATCCTACTTGGTCTTGTAGCAAAATTGTTAGCATGTCCTTTAACTTTGATGCCCTTTTGAATTTGAAACAAGAAACTTTGAAAAAGTAGGTCTCAGGCCTATGTTTTTGAAAAAAAAAAATAGTGACCGATGTTAGGGAATACCACTGACATTGGTTACAGCCAACAAAGATTTAAATGATGTTAGTTCTACTGACTGATGTCGGTTAATCCAAGTAACCAATGTTGGTATTTCTATCAATGTAGGTTACTGTGTAAAAACTATGGCAACCAAAAATGGAAAAATAAAGTTACAAAACCAATTTTCAAGAGTTTTAAAATCTTAAATAATTTTTGTAAGGTTGTAAAATGATCTCCTTTAGGTTTAGGATATGTCTAGTCCCACCGAGCATGCCATTATGTGATCTAGAATTTTGACTCAAGAGAGGATGGTTAGTATTGTGTTAGTTCCAAAATGAATACAAAATGAAATAAATACACTAATAGCATAACATCTCTAGGCTTAGACACTAGGGAGAGCTTAGGTAGCAAAATAAAATGACAAGCACAACTAAAAAGCAAGGAATGAAAAAACAAAAATTCCTTGCACCTTCCTTAGATGCTCCAAATACCTTTGTAATGGTGGCTTGCTTGACTTGTGCTTCAAGAGGTCTTCTTCAATAGAGTGTGGTTACCTTCATCTCCTCTTGGATGGCACCTTTGGCTTTGGCTTGGCTTGGAAGCAATTTGGAATTATAACACTAGCTACATGAATCTTTTGGAACCAATCTTGCATTATAACTTTTCACTAATGAAGCTTAGAAATGATATTGTGAGGCCTCCTATTTATAGATTTTTGAATTTGATCAGAATCAACCTCAACCATCCATCTCAATATTGAGATGTGTGGTTGAGGATTAATTCAATTTTTGGAATTAAGTTTATAATTTTCTTCATCATGGCATTGGAAGAAAGGGTAATTAAGAGGGATGGAGGGTATCATGGAAGGCATTGATGAGGCATAGAGGGCATGAATCCTAATATTTGTGGCATTTATAGCTTAAGGATATTTTCCAAAGAAATGAGGTCACTTGATGATATAGATATTCAATATTCATTTCTAAAAATAAGTTATTCAATAACTTTCCATGGAATTTTTGAATAGGCCTTGATTTGGGTTAATTAGCTCTTAAGCATGATTAAGCACATTGTGCACAAATTACCCAAATTGATTAGAATACCTTTTTATTGGTCCTAAATTTGACTATATTTAAATTGGAGGTCCACATAAGACGTGTTGGATGCGTATTCCCATTTAGGATGTTGTCAACAACAAATAACAAAGGCATGAGTCTTGTATAAAAGTTTTGATAGGAAAGAGTAGTTGTAGAGCACACAGGTGCAAATTTGGTATTTTGACTCAAAATAGACTGATCAAATTTAATTGGCCCATAAATTGCATTTCCCAATTTATGGATACCCTAGCCAAAATCATCACTTGAATATGTTAGTTTCACCTCATTTAACATGTTTTAGTGTTTTTAGGCCAAATTGTGTATTTTGGGTAGAAATTGGTCAAAATCCTGGTTGGAGGTTATCAGTAGCCAATTTTAGGTGTCTACAAATACTAGAACATTTTTTTAGAATCAGTATTATGTGTTCTTATGTTCCTTCTCGAAGCACCATCCCTTGTTACAACTTAGTGACATGTGATGAGATTCAAGTGGGGCATATCTATACACATAATATTTTCAACTTTTATCAAATATTGATGCTTTACATCTTGTAGGAACCCATTGAGACTCATTCTCTTTGAGTGTACCCACTAAGGGGTGAACTAGGAAAGGGGTGGATAGACCATTATTGCTTCATAGGATTGTTGTCCCTTACTGCCACATGTTACCAATCCAACTAGCTTCTAAAACCATTCCCTAAGCTATTAATCCTCTTTTTCACACTCTTCTAGTCTTTTGCACTTTTCATCTCTCTTTTTTGAGTCACCTTAAGTCCCTTTTTTAGTCTATTATGCTAGGTCAAATGAGTCAACCCTATACAATTTTAAGATATTTTCACTTAGGAATTAGGTTGGCCTTTAGCTGACCTAGCTCGAGACCTAGTGAATAATTGTCTAGAATTGTGCTAGGTCAACTAGGTTGACCCTGTCAGCCAAGATTTTTGGAAGGGTCAAAGGTCAAATTTACCTATAAATACAAGATTATTTCATCATTACTTTAATATGCAATCAAGATTTATTATTCACTCACACTTATTTACAATTTTCTCTTCCACCATTCTTCTTGAGGAGTCTTAACTTAGGGTTTTTACTTAGAGAATCTAGTCTTGTGGACAAGTCTTGTATGCTTTGGCATTTCTTAGTGATCCTTAAAAAACATGACAACCTCTTGTGAAGATCCTTTGGCCAAGGTAAATATTGAGTCTCGATGGGTTCATCATTTAGGTAAGTATTCTCTAACTTTACTCTTCTCTTTAGTAGATAAAAGTAGAATAAGTATTAGCTTCCAATAATATTACTCTTCATATTCCATGTATCAAGGTCTTACTCATACATAGCTTAATTGATATTCTCCTATACATGTTTTGATTATTTATAACCCTCATGTTATGCTACAAGCTTTGGTGAACACTATATTAGATTTGCTTTAATTGTTATTAGTATAGGTGAAATATCATAACCTAAGACCCCCTTAGGGTTATTGCACGATTGTGTTAAACTGGAAGCTTTGAAACCCTCCCTAGCATGGTTTATTGTGATAAGAGATCCCCTAATTAGGTCTAGTAGATCCCCATATTGGTCATGCTCCCACTTAAAAAATTTATTCCCAATCTAAAAGTGTAAGGTATTATCTACCTTCTCTGAGTTAGGATTGATTTATAAACATGATGCATTTCTAATTGCATACACTAACCTCACTCATGCTCTAGCATAAGCACTTCAACCAATCACTACTCCTTGGTCATTCTTCATATGGAGACTCGATCTCATAGGGATAATAAATCCTACATGTTCAAATGTCCATAAGCATATCCTCATTATGACTAATTAGTTTACTAAGTGGTTCAAAGTAAATCCCATCATTTATGTAACTAGTAAGCAGATTTCTAAAGTCATTATGAACCACCTTATATTTTTCTATAGCATTCACTCTAATATTATTTTAGATAATATAAAGTCTTTAAAATATAAGGACATAAAATCCCTCTATTCTTGATACCATATTAAACAATAGTTTTCCACTCCTTATTTTCCCCAAGAAAATGGCCAAGTTGAGGGATCTAACAAGGCCATTGTTAAAATCATTATAAATACTATGAATAATGCTAGATGTGATTGACACTTGTAATTACTTCCTACCCTTTGGATCTACCATACCAATACTTGAACCTCCACTAAAGCCACACCATATTCCCTAGGTTATAACATTGAAGCTATTATCCCTATCGAGATTGAGTTGCCTTTCTTTTGCATTTCATTGTATCAATGATGAGGAGTATGGAGTTTCTCAATTACAAAAATTATAAATACTTGATGAAAAATGGGTAGATACATTGGATAATATCCAAGCATATCAGAATAGGTTATGATGTAGCAATAACAAGCACATCAAACCCAGAGACTTTAAACTTGGTGATCTTGTGCTAAAAAATAATTAGAAAAATAATTAGGTAAAACATGAAAATAATGGAAAATTTTAGCCTAATCATTTGGGACTATTCATTATTATAGGTAACTATGGGTATGGATCATATAGTTTGTATACACTATATGGGTAAGAGCTTAATCAACCCATGAATATTATGCATCTCAAGTGCTTTTACATTTTATTTGCTTGAACATTGTCTATGAGGAACCCTACTTGGGGGTAGGTCCTATCTTCTTCCCTTCATTATTATTTTTAATTAAGTGCCTATTTCTCCTCCATCCTATTACCATCCTAATCTTTATTTTAGTCTTAAGGTACAACATAAATATTTAAATGCTAGATTTAGAGAAATATTTAGTAGGTGATTCAGATTTAGTCATCATTAACACATCCTCAAAGACAACATTTTGTATCACTTCGACATGGTTTCCCTATGTAGTAGTCCCTAAAATTACATATTTCATATTTTTATAAGTTTTATACCATTATTCCCACTTTAATATCATTTTATCCTAATATTTTGTTGATTAGTGGTATCTTTCACTATAAGATGAACTACAATGGCTTAAGGTCCATTTGGATTATGTAAAAAGTGATTAGTCTATGAGGTCAATGTATCCATCCCATATTCCATCCTATCACTATTTTACAATAATTTTAATCCATAGCCTCACCATTTTATGATTTATCCATTTAAACCCCTACCCAAGATTGCATTTTCCTTTGCTAAATGATTTCCTTATACATCTTCTTCTATCTCATTTGTGTATTCTACTTGCCAAATATTTATCTAAATATATTATTAAAAAACCCTAAAATTTTAAAATCCAAAAAATCTTAAACACTTAATAAGTTTAAAATACCTAAAAATAAAAAAATGACTTAAAATCTCCACGAGAGATATACAACCCTAAAACTTAAATTTTGAATAGGTCAAACCAAAGCAAGATCTTTGAATAGTTTGTCATTCTATCATGGTTGTCACTATTTTAAGTCTTACATGGGTAACCCTTCCTTTACATTTACATCTCCTAGGTGTGAACATAATATTATAGCATGATCATTTCCAATCAACCATCAGCATTTCTTCAGTGTACTCCCATTTTTGGGAGAATTACATTAATTTGAGGTGTGCACATACTATGTAGGCAACACTTAGATATATGGTGTATATAGGGATAGCTTGGTCACTCTTATCATCATCCTCATTTCCATAAAAATTCAACTCTCTCACCATTTTATGAGTATTTTAAGCCACAAACTCATCATTTTGCAAATAACTTAAGCCACACTCTTTTTATTATACGATTTATAAATTTGAACCCCTACCCAAGGTTGCTTTTCATTTTGATAAATATTTCCCTTGAACATTTTTTAATATCCCCTGGTGCATCCTACTTGTTGAATTTTCATGTAAATATCTTATTCCAAAAATCTTAAACATCATAAAATTAAAAAATCCCTAAAAATCAGAAGAAAGGACTTAACATCTCCATGAGAGATTTAAATCCATGATATTCAAAAATATTTGTCTTCTCATTAATATAGCCAAAAATACTTAATATAATCATTTCAATCATAAATTTTTTTTGGGATATGTCCTTCCTAAATTTGACTTGTTTAGGGAAAATCAAATCAATCTAATCCAAGCTCGTAGCTCCCACCCTATTTAACACAAGTTAAACATGTAACTTATTTCAAGATATTGTATTCCCACTTAGTTCCCTTACATATATCCTTGATGGTACCATCCAATTATAAATATCATTGAGCCTTCACATGAGGAATTTGACTTGTTTAAATGACAAGATGTTTCTTATTGCTTTTATTTTTTAATTTTTGTTTGTTTGCCCTTTTGTTTCATTTTTTTGTTATTACTTTAACTCAATCCATTGTGCTAAAAAATTCATCATCATGGTGATCCTTTTCATAAACATTGTACTCAAGTCCATCCATTGGCATACATCAACATTATCATCATGGTTTTTCATATCATTGGTATGTTATTATCATTTGTCTATTGGATCAGGGGTCAATCCTTATGCCCACTATGTCCAAGTCATCATGGTGTTTTATATCATGATGCATACCATTTTATGATATATAAAAATAAATTAATAGAATAATATATGAAAATGTCCCAATGGTAGTTCGTTCCATTGTATACTCATTCATTATCTTATCTAATCCTCTTGATCATCTTTAACTACATCACATCATCACATTTTCCATGATCAAAACAAAACAACTGAGCATTATGGCTACATATGTGATAATCAGGATGTGCATCACCAACTAAGTATATCAATGAGAGTCATACACATTTGTCAACATTGGATTATCATATAGTCCATTTATCATCATATTTTCTCCCACTTATTAGGAGAACTAAATTAGCCTAAGGTCCATTTTGGACCATGTAGGTAGCACTTAGATACACAATGTATCTAGGGCCAAATTGATCACACTTTTTATCATTACTATTCATTTATTTTCACACTTTTTCTCATTACTATTCATCTATTTTCACCTATTTTCTCCCACTTCTTGGGAAAACTATATTGGCATGTGGTCCATTTGGACTATGTAGGCAGCACTCAATTATGTTTAATTTCTAGAGTCAACTGAACCACCATTATATCATTATTATTTAACCATCATTATCTTATTCTAATTATATTTATCATCACTTTATGCATCCTTATGTGACTATTTTTTTTGCTTATTCATTCTTTGAAAATTCATTGTATCATCTACACTTGCATTTGTGCCTGACTTGTTTTTAATATGTGTAACAGATTTAATCCTTGATTTATGATTTCCAATCAATCAATAAAATAAATTAGACCAATCAATGATTAAATCTACCATGTTAGGGAAAATCATTTAATCAATGATCAAATATTCCTTGTGGGTACATCATTAGTCAATCAATTCTCCCCTCTTTGTGGCAATTTAATTAATTTTTATTTTTTGTTTATTCTAAGCTTGAAAATTTTATCCTTTTTGGGTAAAATAAAAAAGTGCCACTTATCTTGGGATGTATCCTTCCTAACTTCCCCTTTTTTGAGACCAATCATTTTTTTACCCTATTCACATTGGAAATTAAAGCATGCAAGTATTATCTCATTTGGATTAATCTCAACCATGGGCTAATCTCTCTCTTATTCTTACTTCTTCCTCTCCTTTTAGAGATCCCATCTATGTCTTTCATCCCTACATACCCTCTCAATAGAGCATCATCGATCAGTAATTATTTATGCTTCTAATGTTTCATCTATATTTTTCATTTTTTTTAATCTTTAAAAAACCATCAATTCATCTATGTCTCACAACACCTTCTCAAATATGGAAAAAATGTAGACACTTGAATTAAACAATTTGTATTGATTCTAATCAAGCTTCTATTTACTATTCATCCCTCTGCCAAATAAAATAATTAATTAATTATGTCTTATATTAACACTTTCAACCCCACCAAAATCATTTTTATTCTAGTTATTAATTAACCTAATTTACCCCTAATTGAATTTTCCATAACTCTTAGAATATCCATATTTATCTAAAATAAAAAAGGTAATATCACTTCATCTTGATGACATCACATGATAGAGTTAATGGGAAAGGAGAGGATTGGAAGTAAGCTCTTACACCTTATTACACGAGGTCATGATTGCACTTTTCTTCTAAATCTCTTCCACACTCAAAATTTCCTTAAATAGACCCTCTTACGTTTCCAACCTCCAACATTGATGAGGGTGAGGACTCATTCCTAGCCCTACATTCGGAGATCAATATAGAAGGTCTTCATTGATTCAAAAAAATTATGAATTTAATGTCCCCCCTCCATTATAGACAAGCTTGTTGAACCTAAACTTACTCTACCAAAATACCTAAAGAACTTCACAATTCTCAAGCCAAATTAAGAGTAGACAAGGGGAGATGTTGATTTCATGTGTATTCAACATCACCAAAGACCTATAGTTCTATAATTCAAGAACATACATATTCAAACTACCATGTAAAATAAGTCTTTCAAATAAAGTAAATCATGCTTATGTTTTATCTTCTATTTGATTTATCATTTTCTTAGTCTTGATAAAACCTAGTGGATAGATTTAAGATGTTAGTCTCACTCAATTGTTTGGATGTGTATTCACTACTAATCAAACTAACCCTATTTGGATTCCTAATCTATGGATACATCCATTATGTAATCATGAGATAATCTCTACTTAATTACTTTAGGTTTCTCTTCAATAACTATTCTCATTGTGAAAAGAATTTTAAGTGTCCTTTAAAAATAATGCAAGTTAACTTTGATCTTCCTATCAGTAGTAATAAGGAGCAAGTTTTATTATTCCACTATTCAACAACAATTATGAGCATATTATTGTCATATAAAATTTAAATCTTTGAAACTTACCAATTTTTACACCAGTACATAGACCAGATCAAAGAGATAATTTTTAGTACACACTTAGCATAATTTTTAAGACCTAGGACTTATTCTTAAATTTCAAAACTTATGGGAATATTTTGAACTTATTTTGGCTCTAAAAATATCCAAAACCCCTAAAATCCCAAATAAGTATAGTTTACTTTAAGGTATGTAAATTTTGATTAGGTCTCAGTTATTTTTATTTTAATAATTAATCAAAATCTAGAAACTCCAAAAATGGATCAGATGTCTTCAGTTATCTAAATCTTTGAAAGTGTTAAATGGTCTAAGGAAATACCTTGAGTGTCTCAAGTTCCCAAAAGTCTCAAAAATCATGATTATCACTATGGTTTTGACAATGTCAAAAACCTATGAAACCTATGATAAATCCATGATTAAAGTCATTTTATAAAATAAATCAAATTATTCTATAACTTAGGGAAGCTAGGGAAGCACCTTCAGGACCCACAGTGTTTGAAAACCCATAAATACCTAAATATCTCTATAATTTTCAAAAATAAGAGTATCGAAAAAAATTGACCCTCAAAAAATCTCGATCTAAAATGGAGTTTTTTAAGAAATAAAAAAAATCACTTTTTAGTAAGTATAAATTGAATTCGGAGTTCCATTTATTTGCAAAATTTCCATATTTATTTGTTATGATGCTCTATGACATCAAGAATATCTTAATTATTCACTTTTGTTTAATATTTTATGTTTTCATCCTTTCAAGTTTGGTTTATTCTCCCTCATTCATTTCCATTTTGTATTTGTATTTTCATGCTTTTTCATTCACCTTCTATACCATTATTTAGTATATTGTAGCACCTTATTTTCTTTTATTTTCTCCATTTTCACTAGTTTTTCTCCCATTCTCCCCTATCATCCTAAACACCTTCATATTATAGGTAATTTAAAACCTTGCCCATATATTTCTTATTTTTATTGCGAAAATCATTACATTTCATATATTTGAAGTGTTGAGGGTACTAGAGAGTTATGGTTTATTCCAAAAAAAAATAGAAGAATTTTTGTGATAAATTTATGATATTTTAATGATCATAATAGCTCAAACCTTGCATCTACCCGACAAAATTTATACATCCTAATACTACTATATAAAACCTATAACTATTAATTAAAATTTCATTTTGCATATCCATGTCTATAGAAATGAAACTTAAACATATAGGTTATGAGCATATTTCCATCCTATACATATCATAAATCACTGATAGCAAGATTTTTCATGTAAGTATTGAAGATTTTTTGGAACAAATGAAGGATGGTAAAATATCAGATTTGGGACAAAATATTCTAGATAGAGGGCTTGCAAATGCCTTTATGTTCCTAACTTCTTTTCAATGTGTATATCTATTTTTTTCATGTGCACAATACTATGACTCAAAGAAGAGATAAATTAGATCTATAAATTATGTGGTGATGGTCAAACTAGATAGTCATTCAATCAACAAAACATTTACTATTACTACTCATGAGGTAATAGTTGAAATAAACAAATATATTGCACAAAAATTTTAGATTCAACACAATGATAATTATTTAAACAAGATAAACCAATCTTGGTTCAATAATAAGAGGAACAGACATTATGAACTCCCCAGGTTTCTATATAGATTAGAATTTTGTGAAGAATTATGAGATGTTATAACTCTATTGAGCATAGTTATGGGTCAGTCTGATACCCAAACAATTTATAAATGGATGTGTATGTATATCAAAATCATTTTTTTATGGAAATAATTCATTTATTTGGGAGATAATTAACAAAAATATCCATGAATATCTAATAAAACTAAAGTCTACATAGTCATTCTACATCACTTAAAATATAGCCTATTAATTACAAATACTAGATCATGGCTAGGCTGAAATGTAGAAGAATGAAACACTTAGAAATGATTGATATATGAAAAAAATCCTTAACTCCCCAATGAGATAGGAAAAAAAACACTTTATGAGAGTAAACATTACATTTACTATGTTAGTCTTAATAATCCTAAAAGCCAATATAACAACATAAATTCCAAATGAATTTACCTATCTTATCAATAAATGTGGAAGATATTTCATTTACTTGTATATGTTTAAGCATCTTAGATTTGGATGGTTTTAAGGTATGTCATATATATTTCCAATATATGAAAGTGATAAAGTGGTACTTTTTGAACTTTGCATATAATTAAATGAAGTTCATAAGAAATGTGACATGAAGCATATAGGTAGGGTTTCTTTTCCCAATGGTTTGAGCTAATTCATTTGTAAAACAACCTAAGATGCCTCAAAAACTAATAATTCAATGGTTGATATCCAATGAAAACTCATACTAAAATAACTAATTTTGATAATAAAAACTTTGTGGGAGATAATCTCAAATTTGGTTCTAGTTATTCACATGTACCATAAATTAAATATTATTAGGAAGATTGTGAAGCTGAATTTTAAGTCAAAAATATATATTATTCTAGAATGACCATGATTGAATGAAAGCATTTAGACTTGAATGGTCTACCAAAGGGATTGTTGATGATAAATCTAATATAGTTGATCCATTATTCACTTATAAAGTGCAATTTTTACCCTTTCCTATAATTTATTGGTCAGTAAAAGAGTCAAGTGATTTGAATAAACACACCCAATTTGTTTTATCAATATCTAAGGCTTGGTTTAATAATAAATTGTTTTAATATATTATTGTAATAGGTTCAAAATGTTTATAAACTCTCAAAATGAAACAACAGTCCTCACCAACATCTAAAACTTAACCATCAAATTCAAAATTATATGTCAAAATTCCTAGGTAAAACCTAAAGCAAGTGGTGGGGGTGACGAGGAAGATGCGAATAAGAATAATTTTTCACATGAGACCTTTGAAGATTAATCTTCATCAAGACCAAAATTTCTAATTAAATTAGTTCCCATACCTTTTATTGTACCAATAGTTGAAAATCCTTCTTCCCAATAGTCTAATAATTTTATGTAAATTGATAATACAACTCAAGATTTTATAACCTTTGATTTAGGTTTGGCTCAATCACCAATTTTTTATTCTCTTAGAGATGATTGAGAAAAAAACATAGTTAGAGATGACACACTTGATTTTGATGATGTGGGTAATCTACTTCAAACTCTGCCTAAAAGGCCAATACCACTTCTAAATTGGTGTCAGATCCATCAAGATCACAGTTTGTTGAGATTTCTCAACCTATTTCTAACAATAATGAAAAAGATATGACTATAACATGATTCAGATAATTTTTGGAGAATCAAATCATGAAGAAGACATGCATAACTTCCAAGAATTTATAACTTGACTGACCAAAATAATAGAAGAAGCAAATCAAACACAATAAAAAATAGAATATTAGGTACAAATACTTTCAGCATACATCAAAATATTCCTCAATCAAATTGATCTTCCCTTAGTTTATGTTCCTAACTCTACTTTCATAGAGGATATTGATAAGTATGTTAGTGCATACATTCACAAATGCAATAATCATGGGAAAGTTATGGAAACATAGGCATAAAAACTCATAATTGATAGACTTGTGTTCATTGATGAGATAATAATACTATATTGATTACTCAAATATTATCCAGTCAAAATTATAGAATAAATAAAAACATTATCAAATGAAGAATGAATATGTTGGAGCATAACTAGAGATTTGAAGCATATGGCTCAAATAAATGAAAATATTATTATATTTAAACAAAATTTCAACAAAAAAATATTATAATTTTTCACATAAAAGGCCTCAAATTGTAGAATGGAAAATCAACATTCTTGAAGAAGCTTTGAAATATTTGTGAAGTCATGGCAAGTTATGTAGTGATCTGAACTATGATGTTTGGGCCATTCACTATGATTTTTTGAATGAAAAGGAAAATATAACTTATTCAGCTACAAAAATAAAAGAACAATTTCAAAATACGATCAAAGAAGAGCTTTTTGGTGCATATACTTTCAATTTTAAAACCATGAATAAACTAGGTGATATTCATAATGCTCTTATAAAATGCAAAAAGAATATTCCAAAAAAATTAAGACTTATGAAAAATTAATGAAATTGTGTACACATGGTTGACATGTCTATTGAACAACATTATTCCTAAATAGAAAGTTACAGTAACAATAATTCATATATTCATATTATTTATATTAAATTCATCACAAACTAAAGAACAAGATCAAACTATAATAGTTTTTCAAACATATTCTCAACATTAAATTTCTTCTCATTATAACTAGTTCCTCTAATTTTCTATCTCTGGCTTTTCTATTTATTCATTTTAAATTTTCATAAAGTTATTATAAGTCAAAAATTATTATGCTCTCCCTTTATGAACATATTTTGAATAAGTAAAATCACAAATACAAATTATTTTCAAAAAGGTGGTTATGAGGTAGTTATGTGCACTCTTATTATACATAAGAGTTATGTCTATTGTAAATGGACTTTTTTATAGTGTAAACATTTTTGTTGAGAAAGAAATAAAGGAATAATCATTATATTTTTCCCATATAATTAATAAAATAGAGTTTCAAATTCTTTGTGTCTTTGGTTTTTTAATGAATGGTTAGTATTCTCATGTTTATTAAATCATTCAAATTATATTTCTTTCTTGATACAAAATTTTTATGGTTGAATTATCACTATTTTGATTATATTGAATGTGTTATTGTAATTTAAATTTATCTATACTAAATTACACACATTTCCTCCATTCTTTTCCCCTTTATTTCATTCTCCTTCTCGTTATCACTATTTTTTTATTAACAAACTTATTCACAAACACTCCCCAATGAATACAAAAAAAATATTATATCTATTATATGTATTATTTTAGCATATTTTTCTCATGTTTTCCAATAAATTAAGCCTCCCATCCTTGTAAGGAGGGAATTTATCCCCTATAATGTTGATTGGATTCACATTTTTTATTCTATTAAAAAGAATTGACCAATAGATTTTGGCACCCACCATGGGGAACTATTTATGTTTTCTATGTGACCCACAAAGATTCATTTTTTAATCATATGACAATATTTAGATTTCAAGACCTTTTCCTTCATCCAAGTCTTGATTAGATATGAGAAACATAAGAAAACAATTATTATTATATTTGAATATGTGCTTAGGATAATATGACTATCCCTATTTAGTTTGATAGAGCTATAATCACATTGGAATAAGATGAAGATAATGTTGATCTTGCATAAATAGTTGTGGCACTTGTGGATATAATAAGATAACAGGGACAATTTTTGATTATATATAATCATAGATCTATTAAAATACCTCATATTTGAAGACTATAAATCTCTTTTTTGTTGGATGAAAAAAGGTTCACTAAGACAAAAAAAAAAGGAGGTAATATTGATACTATCTTTGAGTTACAATAAAATTTTGATTTCAACCTAAGTCAAAAAAAAATTCAATGAAAAATATATTAAGTAATAAATTTTCAAGTACCTCAACCAGTCCACAAAAAATAAAACAATAAGTTGTAACTATAACCAACAAAACATTAGACCTTTCTTGAACTATACTACTTCAAATCATAAATGTTTTCAACATGGATGTACTACCTTAGGGACTATCCATGGGTCCATTAGCTCTAAGTGGAAAACTACATGATTTACCCAAATGATTAAGAAATAACTTTCCTAAGTTCACTAGCACTGGTAAACAACATCCAAATGAACATCTCTCACCTTTCACTATTATGTGTGGTATTTTTTGTTGCTTGCAAAAAATACCATAATTTTATAATAAATCATGGTACCCCTTCTTTGTGTTTAGGATATTGGTCTTATATTTCAAATGAGTGAGTTTGTTTTACATATTTGAATGTCATTTTAGCATGAGTAAGTTGATAGATTTAAAATCAATATTTGTAACCTACTTCATTATTTCAACCAAATATGAGTGATAAAGTCTTATCATAAATACTTGACCTAAAAATCACATTAAAACCTCATGCAATTAATTAACTTATTTTTTCTAAGTTTAATGATTCTTAGTTATTTTATAACTTGTTATGAAGTACACTAAAAATCATCTTTTGGACTATTTAGAATTAGACTCTCATAAAAAAATATAGATTTATTTAAATATTTTATAGATTTTCCTTAAGAATTTTAGCTCATTTTTACATTCTTTTAGATTAATCTGACTTAATGTTGATATCACTTTATAATTGAATTAGGATATTTTACAAAATTGGTATAAAGTAACTATTTATATGGTAAAATTTTCCTTTAGTTAGATTTATTTAATACATTTTTTCCTTTTCTCAACTTTCTTATATAATTTTAGGAAAGAATGATTCATTGATTTTTATGCTTTGGCATGTAGATATTTAAGACCTAGTCACATTTCATGACTTATTTAGAGATATTTAGAGTATATATGGCACATGATCGAAAGATTCAAGAGATCAGACTGATCCATTTTACTCCATTTATGAATTCATCATATTTCAATTCACAACTCAAAAAATTTATAAGGCATAACTCCCTAACTAAGCAAGAAGATACCACTTGTCCAACACTTGCTTCATCACAATGCTTCAGCAACAAACTTTCAAGCCTAAGTCTTTGACCTCCTCACTAATTTATATGCTTCCAATTGTCATGATCTCATTGAATCACTTCATCATATATCTAGTAAAATTGACCTTATGAGCACAAATCATATGACTAAGTGAGATGATGCCATATAACATAGTCTAATGATATCACAAGAAAGGAGTAAACAATTCATGTTGCGCCCATGGTCAAGTTGTAACTAGGTGAATATTTGACGCATAACATGGCCTTATAGACAAAGTGTTGATGGTATATTTATCACACCAACTTAGGAAGGATGGGGACCATCCAACCTCTCCTAAAAAGAGATATAAAGATCTCCCCAAGGTCTATCTCTACTAGGTCATGGAAGACTAGATCTCACCCAGTTGGTCATTGTAAATTGTTCCATACAAAGGGCCTATGTTAGTTTAAAATATAACACTTATGAAATGAATCTTAGACTATTTTTATTATAATAATTAACTCATTCATATTTAATAATAAATGTTTAGCTAACTAGTACTTGCCCTTTATTAACTGAATTCAATAATGCATAAATAATGACAAGTAATGAAGATGCAATATAGATAAGGCTTGAGTTACTAATTTCAATTAAAACCACTCTAAAACAAATATAATAGTGGATATAAAAATATCAAAATAGATAGGGAAGGTAGAAAGAGAAGATGAACCTACTTTGTAGAAGAAACATATGTTTTTGTTAAGTAGATGAATCCTTTGAAAATGTCAATCTTTGCTTCGCCAACATAACACAACCATAATAAAAATACAGTGCAAGAGTATATGACAAGTTAGATAATTGAATATATATAAATAAATCCACCATATACATGTGCAAGTAATGAATATCACTTCACAAAGCTTTCCAAAAGAAGATAATTCATGAAACATTGATTAAGATTCATCATATATTCAAGTGAATATAAAATTGAGTCCAAATAGCCTTAGCTCATATAAAGTAAAACAAAACTAATAAAGTAGGAAAAACATAATATAAATGGTAAAAGTAGCTTGATCTCATGTATAATTAATCCCACTCTACTAATTGATCAAATAACCAACCCTTATTCAATCAAAGAGCTAGTATTTTTTAGTAAATACAAGTCCCTATGGTCATTACATGGCCCATTATTTGGTGATTGTAATAATTAAATGATTAAAATCCACTTGAGACCAAATTTAAATTGGATCTCACTCAATCCCAAGGTCATAAATATTGGAGGCCATGCTGACTAAACTTAAATTGAATTCTAGGTGGCTAAATCTCACTAAGATCTCCTTGGGATAGTCAATTGGCAATATTTTATTTATTAGATACCATGCATAATATAAGGTACTTGTTGATGTTGGATTTACACATGCCCCATTATTGAGCATTTTTTATATTTTTGAGGTTTGGCATTGAAATTATCATTGATGTCAAAGGTTGTTCATGAGTTCGTTAGATAATGTCTTTGTTTGATTTCATCCTTGAGATGCATGACATTATTTGAGAAGAATGTAAGGCATGTGAGAAACGTTTATAAGCATAAAATAGATTTTTAATATCATCTCTCAAAGTTACTAAAGTTTTCAAGTGTTTGAACCTAGCAAGAGACTTGAGAAGGCTTATGCATATGATGACTAGTATTATGCATGAAAGAGCATGTTGGTATAGTGATATGTAGGCACAAAGGCATAATATGATTTATTATTTTGTTTAATCATTAATATGAGGCATTGGATCACTCATGGATGTTTCAAAGTAAGCCTACAAGGGTAAGTCCTACAGACCTAGCATGCAACTAGATTAGTTCTAGACTCTAATTGTCCTAATAAGGGGTCATGAGGTGTTGTTAAGACCTATGAAAGATAAAAATTAATGTTAGATAATTTTATAATTTTATTGAGGTTTATATTTTATGGGAAATGGATAGAAAGTTAATTTCAAGGCCTAAAGTGACTTATAGGTTAAAACCCTAAAGAGCAAAAAGAGAGATGTTGTCCTAATAGGGTATTAGGATAAGTTTATAAAGTAATAATGAACATGTGAGAATTTTTAGTGGTATTATATATTTTAATAGGTGGTTTGACCAATTTTTAGGTCAAAATTTGTAATAAAAGTCAAGAAAAAGTGTTTCAAGGTCTCTCGAGTGCACAGAATGAAGGATTCTCATCCCAAGAAGGAATTTCATGTGTTAATTAGCATGTGTAACATTTTAATGAGAAATTAATCAATTAATGGTATATGGGTAAGGTTACTATATCAAATTTCCAATCATTTATTTTTGGAATAAGGGTCTAAGCTTTATGAATGATCATTAAGACTATAAGGTGGTTTGAACCTCTCTAAAACCCTAACTTTGACCTGATGAGAAATATATTAATCAAAATAGACAAAAAGGGTTTGTAATGGATATTTAAATGATTTTATATTTTATTAAACTCTATTATTCATCTCTAAATGTGATTTTTGTTAGGAGAGTGAGTGGACCCTACAAAAAAGGCCTTATTTCTCAAAAATTTGTTGTAGCAAGCAAAGTTGATCGAGTCAAAGTTAATAATTGGATGAAGGTTAAAGCTTGAGTCTTTTATATTATGTATATTGTGGTTTATAATCATTTTATATACTTTATAAGCTTTAAATTTGTCATACAAGTTGACCTATCACTAAAATTCCTAATGGTGCAGACAATGGAAAAACCATGCAAGAGTGAGAAGTTGTTTAGGGATGTATTATCATGGATTAGGAATGGATAAAAATTCATGGGGATGTTTTTAGAGACCTATAATAAATTTAAATATTATATATAATATTTTATATATCATAAATTTTGTCTCAAATTGACTTATCTAACTCAATGAGGTATGTGTACAATGAAGTCATGAGATTAGTCTATAAGACCAATATTTCTATTAGAACTTATAATATATTTATTATAATTTGTTAAAAAAAAATTTAAAGATAATATTAATTCATTTTTATTTCTTTATTATTCCACTTAATGTATCATAATTATGCCCTTTCATGTATCATAAATTCATGTTTCCATGACTATGTTTTGAAGCTCATTGACAGTTTTGAGTGGGCTACTTACAAAGAAGGGTTTGAGTCCTTTTACCATATTTAATGAATTTTAATAAAATTTGTGAAGTATTTTAGGTCTTTAATTTTATATTTATATAATTTTTTTCCATTATTATTTTAATTTTTTTTTTTTTTTGGTTTAGTTGTTCAAAATAGACTTTCTAGGTATGTACAGGCCTAATTGTAAACAGTGTTAATATCATGCTTCAAGTGGTGGTTGGAGCTAAAAGGTGTCATGGAAAAAAATTGAGTTTTTTAAGGGCATATTCAATTTAAATTTGATATGTTTATATTTTTTTTAAACTCTAAATTTTTTCCAAGGTGTTCAAAGGATAACATGTGCTAATGAAGGCCTAATTGAATTAGGTCTCCTTAAGACCTAAAAGGGATTTCGATCCTATATGCTATGACCAACATATAATAATGATTATTTTATGTTTTTAACATGTCTTAAGTCTTATTATATTGAAAAAATAAGTGGTAAAGTGTGTATATCTGACCAATATGTGGATGATCAAGATCCTAGTATAAGAACAAAGCCTAATAGGCTTAATTGTCTAGAGTGAGTACGTGTGTTGAAGCAAATGAGATAAAACTTTGAAGATATAAAATAGGTATTGTATACCATACATATGGTCCATATAAAACATCATGAAGATAAAATATGGGTACTATAAATTATTATCAAGGTCATATGACCTAACCAAGTCTTGAAGAGACCTAATTGAGCAAAGAAGGCTAAAGACCAATTTGAGGATGATAGATGTGTGTTAAGATCTGAAGATGGAGATCATTATCTATTTTATGATAAAAAAAATATTTATTAATGTGATAAATTTTTTGAGGTATCTAATTTGGTATTGATTCATCTAGGGGTTGGTTTCTCCTTGTAAGTAGGTGCTTGTTAAAGCCTAGTCAAGTTGGTGTTTGGCTAGTTGGGGTTGGCAATTCAAGTGAAGTTGGTGTTTCAATAAATATTGATGTTTGAATTATAGGATATTAGTCCATTTTCATCATTAGTGAGTTTTATTTTCCTTGAGGTTTTCCCACTCAAATAAATGTTAAGTGTGTTATGTTCTTCTCTCATGTTCGTGGCTCTTAATGTGTTTCTAGTTTACTATATTGTTTTGGTAGTTCATGAATAACAAGGTAAAGATTGTAATATTTTTGAAGACTAATTCACCCACCCCATTTTAGAAATTTTTATTCAAATAATTGGTATCATATCTTGGTCCTTTGATGCAAGTTTAACCACTTGAAGGTGATCCTAAGAAGCTCAAGAATGCCTTGTGATCAAAATGAATAAGATAACATGTATAATGAAGAAGTGTACTATGATAGTGAAGAAATAGAAGCTAAAGTAGACCTTGAAGTTGAGATAATGAAAACCCTTGATGATTTAAAGCACCAAAATAATAATATCAAGGATTTTAGGAGTTAGTTAGAAGAGGTCAACATAAGGTGTAAGTCAAAGGAAGTTAAGTATGACCAATTGAAGATAGAGATATATTCATTGAAGGTTGAGCATGAACAACCCATATACAAATTGAAAAAGTTTAAGAGAGAGAATGAAAGTTCATAACATGTCAAGATTACTAACCTAAAAAAATCAATCAGGAAACCCAATTCTATAAAGGATAAGTAATCATGAAACCATGGTAGGTATAGAAATGTTTATTGCTACATCTATCACAATATAGGACCCATTGCAAGATTTTACTCTAATAGAGTTAGAAGGTCCACAAGATTCAATAAGACATATGAAGCTCCTAAAATACATAATAAGGATAAAACATTGGTATGGAAGCCAAAGTAAGCTAGGATGGATCTTATTGAGCTCAAGAAGTAAGATGGACCATTTTCTAAGGAGGAACATAATACCAAAGAGGAATCTATGTTAGCACAGACTACCTTTCACATTCAAGATGAAGGCATGAAATAATATAGATATAATGGTTTCTCAATCCACATGATAGGAGATATAAATAAGTTCATCTAATTAAATAAGAATGTTATAAGAACAATGAGGTTTGGAGATAACATAACCGCTAATATAATTAGTAAGGGTGTTTTGAGTTTGGACAATGGAAATACCAAGACACAAAATGTATTATTGTATGTGTAAGGTTTATAACATAACCTGCTTAATGTGAGTCAAATTTTAAATCGAGTACAATCACTAACCTTTCATGATAAAGGGTGTGAGATAAGGAGAGCCAAATCAAGAAGGTTAAATGTTAATGCCAAGAGGACTAAGAATAACCTATATGTATTAAATGAGATCAAGGAGAGATGTTTCATTTTGAAGATAGATGAAAGTTGGCTATGACACAGAAGGCTAGGTCACCTAAACTTTGACAACCTAGCTAATATTAGGACTAAGAAGTCTATGAATAACATGCGTAAGATCAACAAACCTAAAAACATACTTTGGAAGGCATGTCAACATGGTAAGCAGACTAGAAGAAGGTTCAAGTCCAAAGAGTACTCTATTACAATACCATTTGAGTTAATCCACATTGATCTTTGTGGGACTACAAGAATATAAAGCATTTAAGGAGATAGTTACTTCATGTTACTCATTGATGATTACATAAGAATGAATTGGGTTGTATTCTTAAAAGAGAAATTAAAATATCTTGACAAGTTTAAGGCATTCAAGGATCTTGTTGAGAATGAGGAGAATGGGAAGATCAAGCTCCTAAGATTTGATAGAGGAAGAGAGTATTGGTCCAATGAGTCTGATGACTTATGTGAGGTTCATGGAATAAGGAGATAATTCTCAACAACTAGGACACCTTATCAGAATGGGGTAGTGGAAATGAAGAATAAGACAGTTCAAATGATGGCTAAAACTATGTTGAATGAGTCTATATTATCTAATGGATATTGGAGAGAGGTAGAAAAGACTATTGTCTACATTTTTAATAAAGGATAGATAAGGACTAATGGAAAAAAGACTCCTTATGAACTATGTAAGGGTAGACCTATAAATATAGAACACTTTAGAGTGTTTGGGAGCAAATTTTTAATCAAAATAGATGATTAAGACTTGGGTAAGTTTAATTCCAAATTTGATGAAGGCATATTATTAGGATACTCATCAATGAGCTTAGCCTATAGATGTTATAAAAATATACTAAAAAAGATATTGGAAAGCACCAATATGAGGATTGATGAGACAAAGAAATCTCACTCATAGTTAAATTTAACTTTAGAGAATGTGGACCTGAATAATGAAGAGGAGACTATAGAGGTTTATGGGGAATAAGAAGAATTTGAAGAGAGATAGGACTCAAAATGACCCTCAAGAGAGATTCAAAGAGACCACCCTGAACCTTAAATAATTAGCAACAAGAATGTAGGTATGCAAACTAGGAGAAGACTTGTAAGAAATCTAAATCAAGAAAATGCTCTATTATCCAATATTGAACCTAAGAATCTTATAGAAGTAAGCAAAGATAAATTTTGGATAGGTGATATGAATGAGGAGTTATATCAAATAGAGAATAATGGAACTTGGAAGCTAGTTCTTAGGCCTAAAAATAAGAATTTCATTAGAACAAAATGGGTGTTCAAAAACAAGTTAAATGAAGATGGAGAAGTCACTAGGAACAAGGCTAGATTGGTATGCAATGGATATGCATAATTCAAAGGATTAGACTTTTAGGATACATTTACACCATTAGTAATATTGGATGCCATTATATATATTTTAGATTATGCAAGATTCAAAGGATTCAAGGTTTACTAGATGGATGTCAAATCTTCTTTTTTGAATTGGAATTTGGAAGAAGTGCACATTGAGTAACCTGAAGGGTTCTCACTATCAGATGACAAAGACTACATTTTTAAATTGAATAAGGTTATCTATAGTCTAATATAAGATCCTATATCTTGGTATACTATGTTAGACACATTTTTTGGATCAAGGATTCAAAACGGGAGTTATAGACAGTAATTTATACATTAATAAAGAAGATGACTATCAGTTGATAATATTTTTCTATGTGGATGACATCATCTTTGATGTAAATAATGAGAAATTAATAAATGCCTTTGTATAGGTGATGAAGAAAGAGTTTGAGATGTCCATTATAGGAGAACTATCATTCTTTCTTGGGTTGGAAATCACTCAATATGAAAAAGGTATATTCATCTCACAAGCCAAGTACATAACAAAGATGTTGAAGAAGTTTGAGATGGAGGATTGCAAGGTAATTAGTACACACATGATCATAGGTTATAAGTTAATCAAGGAAGATTAGTATTAAAAGGTCAATTAGATGTCATATAGGTTAATAATTGGAAATTTATTTTACACCACTTCCCCTAGACCTAACATCATGCAAGCAGTAGGTCTTATGGGAAGGTTTCAAGCAGATCCAAAGGAGAATCATCTACAAATAGTCAAAAGGATACTTAGGTATCTCAAAGGGACTATGGAGTATGTATTTTGGTATCCAAGAATCAAGGATTTAAATTTAATATCCTACATTGATGCAGATTAGGTAGGAAGTATAGATGATAGGAAGAGTACCATTGGAAGAGCCCTCTTCCTAGGTCGGTGCCTAGTCTCATAGAAAAGCAAGAAATAACCATTAGTATCTTTGTCCAATTTTTGGGTTGATTACATTACTACATCTTCATGTTACACTTAGGTCTTATGGATAAGACAAACCCTAAAATACTACAAGGTGAAGTATGATGGTCCAAGCCCTGTCTATTGTGATAATACAAGTGATATAAGCATCTCAAAGGACACTATAATTCACTCAAAAACCAAACGCATTCCCATAATGTATCAATTTATAAGAGAATAGGTAAGTTAACAAAGTGTCAAACTTCAATATGTTTCTACATAGGATCAAAATGTAGACATCTTAACCAAACTACTTCCAAAGGTAACTTTTAAACACCTAAGATAGGATTTGGGTGTAATTATTGCCCCTAGTAATCATTGAAGAATACAAATACTTATAGGGATATAATCATGATAATTAATCTCCAAGAACATGTGAGTTAATCCAAGAAGGTATGGATGGAAATAAGGGGAGCATAATTATTTTGTCCCATAAGCTCATAGTTCTGTATGCTGAGCATTTTGGTTGCAAGGAGTGTGATCCAAGGAATTGTATACATCACTTTGTAATTAATGTTAAAGGGAGAGAAAGACAATAATGGGTAGTGTTGACACTTGGATTTGCACCCTTGAGGATATGCTCAAATCTCCTCATCCAAGCAGCAAAATGGAATCATCTCTCTTACTATGGGTGACAATTTCATTGAGATTAATCTCTAGATTAGGGGCTAGCTCCCTTTGATGCACCTTTAAATATCTCTCTAATCTATCAACTATGTATGAAAAGGGTTAAGGAAAAATACTAAGAAATCAAGTGGTGATGCACCAATATTTAATATCCTCCCAATTGAGTGAAACACTACTTTAAAGATAAAACAAGGTATTTTCTTACATAAGACTCACAACTTAGGAACCATTACTACATCAATATTTCATATGATAGATTTGAGAAGGTATATGATTATTAATAAGGAAATGAAAGATCAAAAAAATATACAATCATGAATCACTTATAAGATATCTCTACACTTAGAAAATAATACTAGCAAAGACTTACAATAATCTCCTTTCTATAAACTAGTAGACCATCAAGAGTACAAGCTAGAAAAGATAATCTTTCACTAGACTAGACCAATAAGATTCAAATCGTTAGTCAATGTTATATCATATGAGTGGCAACAACACTTTTATATTTATTTAAGAGTTCCTTGAGTACAAATTTGGATACAGTTTCACCATAACTAGTGGAGGCTACTAAATGAGCCAAGAGAATGCATATATATAGCCTTGAGAGGTAGAGAAACCAAAGGAAGTCCAAGGGTCACTGAGACATATGTCATCTTGAAAGGATTAGTTACATTTTCGTGGGAGATAAGTGGGTGAGCTATGCCATGTCACTCAATGGATCAGTTACAATGAGTTACAACTAAACCAAAAGCATTAGTTATAATTGAATCAACTACAGTTGAATAAGTTACAACTGAAACAAAATTCCCTGGTTACAGTTGTTATAGTTTTCGTAGTCTAAAATTGATGTTTTATGGGTCTTCACCTTTTGGTTATTTCTTTAGACTTTATTTCCTCAAACTTCTTATCTCGACACTTTTCTTGAAAGAATTTATTTAGGTATTTTGTTTCCTTTATTCTTTTCTTTTAGCTTTTTGCTTGGTATTTTATGCCTTAAACAATTTTTGTGGATAAAAAATTCAAAGGAACTCATGTTTTATTTGTATTAGACAAAATGTCCAAAAGAATTAGACTTTGGCACCTTTTCAAGTTTTTGAAATAATTCTTTGAACAATTTATTTGAAATAATTCCTTTGGACTTTCTATTTTGCCCTTTGTGGTTCTTTGAAATGACCCTTCAAAAAAGTGAAAAAGACCCTTTTTGAAAGGAAACATACCCTTTGGCTTCTTGCAAGTGACCCTTCAAAAAAATTTTAAGTGTCTCTTTCAAAAGTAAAATACCCTTTGGATTTTTGAAATGGTCCACTCTCCCATGGAAAAAATCTTTCGAGCTTTTGAAAACATCCCTTCGAGAAAGTTGAAATGCCCTTCGAGAAATTTTAAAATGTCCACTTAGCCTGAAAATATCCTTCAAAAAATTTGAAAATTATCCTTCAAAAAAAATATCCTTCTAAAATGGATATTGTCCTAGTGTCCTTTGTAAAAATGAAATGATCCTTTAAAAATGTGAGTTCCCCTTGAAAAAAACTACAAGTGACCCTTCAAAATATTTGTAAGTGTCCACTTTCCAAAGAAAACCCTTTGGAAAAGTTGAAATGCCCTTTAGAATTTATATTAAGTACCTTTAGGCCTTCTTGCAAATGATCCTTCGGGAAAGTTGAAAGTGCCCTTTAGCTTGAAAAAGGTCCTTCAGAAAAAGTTGAAACATACCCTTTGAGAAAGTTAAAATGGATAATTTATTGCAAGAAGGATACCCTTCAAGAAAGTTGTTTTGGACAAAATGTCTGAAACAATGCCTTCATAAAAGTTGTAAGTTTCCCTTAAAAAAATATGTCTTAGATAAATTATCTAAAATAATTTGGCACTTAAACAAAAACCTAAAGACAAAAAACCTGAAGACAAAAACTTGAATGAATAAACACTTAGCAAAATAACAAAATAATCCCTCTGAAAGGATTAGACTTGTATATTTGTTGGGGCTTGACAAAGAACACTTCTTACAAAGAAAAATAATTAATAGACTTGGCCAAAGATATAGACTTAGATAATTTTTTTCAAATAGGGGTGCCCAATTTTGGCTTAAAGGACCAAAAATTGGTAAACAAAATGGTGACTCATAGGGGTCATATACCTGCTATACTAACCAGACCAGTAGCCTTATCCAACTTAGGGCCAATGGAGTCCATGGATTATTGAAGATGGTTAACAAGGATTATTACAAAACAAAACACAAGGAAACGCACCACACAACAATAGTAAGACCAAGAAAAAATAAAATAAGACAAAGACAAAATCACACATGTGCATTAGCACTTAGGTAAAACTATGTACAAAATAAAAAAAAACTTCAATAAAAATGCTTGAGATATATCCAATTGACTTGGATATTTATCTCCTCTCCATCCAACTTTTAGAGTTGGAAAGCATTGTGTTGTTTGCACTATGTGATCACATATGGGCCACTCCATAAAGCATCAAACTTTGTGTGCCTTTTGGGTTTGGCCCTATCTTCATCCCATTTTAGGACAATATCTCCTTCTCTAAAAATCCTTAGCATGGAATTCTTGTCAAAATACTTCTTTGTTTTCTATTGGTGAATTTTCATGGTTTTCATAGCTTTATCTCTTATTTCCTCAAGCTCCATCAACTCACATAACTAGACTTCCATGCTCTCATTCTCCATCAATTGTAGCTGATAGGTGAGGTCTAAAGTTGGTAACTTGAGTGAGATAGGAAGCCTAGCCTCCCTTCTATACAAAAGTGTGTATGGTGAGTTCCCAGTTTCTCTCTTTGAGGTGATCCTATCTACCCAAAGGGTTGTCTTTAGCTTGATATGCCAATTCCTTTAATTCTCCTCCATAGTACTATTTATGATCCTAATTAAGTTCTTGTTTGTAAACTTAGCTAGTTTATTCCCTTGGGGATAGTAGTTGGAGGAGGTGCTAAGATAAATGTCATGCTTCAAAGCCCATTCACTTGTCCTTATCCTTAAGAAGGCTAATGCATTATTTGAAATGATTATTTAAGGAGCTCCAAACCTAGTTACTATATCTTCATAGAATTCCAAGACTAAATTTTCATTTTCCTCATTAAGAGCTACAACCTCCACCCATATTATAAAATAATCATTGGCTATCAACACCCACTTGTGACCATCACTAGAAAAAGGATTGATCATATATATGAAATCCAAACCCCATTACATAAAGGGTTATTTAACTTGGATTGGGTGAAGATGCAAGGAATATAGATTTTGTTTTCCATTAAAAATAGCACACTTTTGGAATTTCCTTACCCAAGCATGAGTGTCCTTAAACAAGTTAGGCCAAAAAAAAACTAGCCCTCATAATCTTAATGGTTATGGTTCTTGGAGCAAAGTGACTACCAATTGGTCCATCATGAAACTCATGCAAAACTTTGTCAATATGATCCAAATAAATACACATCTAAATCACACCTAAAAATTCCTTTCTAAATATAACTCCATCCATAAGTACATAATTAATGGATTGTATCCTAAAGTACCTTCTCTTGGCCCTATCAAGACCTTGTGGACACTCACCAGTTTGTAAAAAAATGAATCATGTCTTGTGTCCAACTCTTCATGGATGAATGTAAAAATTCTATAGGTTCATCATGGAGTACCAAAATAGCTTTTGTTTTCTCTTTAAATTCTAAAGCAAGATGCTCACAAAGTCTTTTTCCCTTCACTATCCTAGTTATTTTGATCTCCACATCATAGTCTGTCACTTTTGTGATCCAACATGCCCTTTTCTCATTCAAAACTCTAATCAACAAAAATTATTTCACACTAATATGAGACACAAAAATGTGAATCTTTTCATTAGACAACATATGCCTAAATTTATTTAAACTCCTTATGACTGAAAGCACTTATTTCTCAACATATGTGTTTCTTATCTCATAGCCTTCCAAACCTTGACTAAAGAAGGCAATAGATTGTTCAAAATTTTCATCATTAGCTTGACTAAGCATTGTGTATATTACCTCTTCATTCCAAAAAGTGTACAAATTTAATTTCTTGGAGAAGTTTGGACTTTCAAGGGTAGGAGCTTGGGCAATGGCTTGCTTGATCTCCTCAAAACTTTATTTCCTCCTTCCTGTCTAGGTGAATATCTCATCCTTCCTTAGATTGGATATCAAGGGCTTGACTAGGTTCGAAAAATTAGGAATAAACCTCCTAATAAAATTTATCTTTCCAAATAAACTTTGTAAACCTTTCTTATGCTTAGGCAAAGATAATGCCAAGCTGGCACTTACCCTTTTAGGATCAATAGATAGACCTTTCTTATAAATAATGTGGCATAATATTTTGCCTTCATGAATATAAAATATACACTTATTTGGGTTTATAGAGATCCCAAACTCTCTACACCTCTCAAAAATCTATCTTAGGTGATTCAAATGATATTTTGCTTCCTTGGAGAAAATTCTCACATCATTAAGATATACCAATATAATGTCATTGATTAATCCTTGAAAATCCATATCCATCACACATTAAAAAGTAGCTCAAACATTTGAAAATATTAATGGCATATTCATATAGGCATATGTGCCCCATTTGGTGGTCAAGGCTATTTTTTATTGGTCACTTTCTTTCACCAGAATCTGATTGTACCCAAAAAAACCATCTAGGAGGGAAAACCTCTCACTACCTACAACCACTTAAAAAATTTGCTTCATGGAAGGGAGGGGATAATGGTCTCTCAAAGACACTCTGTTCAAGTCCCTGAAGTCCACACACAACCTGATCTCTCCATTCTTCTTTATAATAGGGACTAAGTTTGCCAACCAAGAAGAATTCTTGATGGGAAAGATGATTTTGGACTCAATCAGTTTGGTAAGTTATTTCCTCATGAGAGGCTCAATCTTGGGATTGATTGGATTTTATCTTTGCTCGATGGGTTTTGAATTTTCATCTATCTCTATGGTGTGTTGATCCAAGCTTGGGTCAAAACCCTTTAAATCACTATACTCTGATGTAAAAATATCACTAAACTCCTTGCATAATTCAATGAGATCATGTTTTTATTTTCTAGTGCATACCTTCCCAAATACAAGTATCTTATCTTTAAATATTTCAACCCTTTCATAGTTCTCTTTCTTGGTTGACATGCTTATCTTCTCCTTCTTGATCTGGTCATCTTCATTGAATATGCTTTCAAGAGTCACTAGGCCTTTGGGAAGCTTATTATACTTTAGTTGGACAATTTTTCCTCCATATTGTTATTTCAGTTTAGATGATTCTTGGAAGAAAAATCAACCTCTTCATATAGAAAAAGTGTTATTTTCTAGTCAATATCAAAGACCTACCAACTGGTGACATTATCTAGTATGGATGGTCTCACAATCACCTTTAGATGGGGCTAGTTTTTATCTTCCTTTATGCCCTTTGGAACATCAAATTGAGCACCAATATATTCCAACCTATCAACATACTTATTGTCTTCCCTTGCAATAGATCTGATGTTAAAATCCATGAAATCTTCTACAAGGTCCCAAACTTTGTGCTTATAGGATTTGAACAAGGAGTTCTTGGTCAAATTCTATCCTCTAACTTGATTCAAAACAAGCTCGCTATCACTAAACACTTATAATTCCTTGACACCTCTTTTCCTTGCCCATTCAAGTCCATGAATGAGGACCTTATACTCTAACACATTATAGGTGCATGAGAATTGAAATCTAAAAGTTGAAAAATACCTTTCCTTTGAAGGTGAAACTAGCGTAGCTCCACCACCTACCCCCATCTTACTTCTAGACCCATCAAAGAAAATCTACCGCAATCCATTCACATAATGACTTGGATTAATAAAATTATGCATAATAACCATTCTCATGCATATAATAAACTCCAAGACTATATTCTTCAATAAACTTGTAAATATCATGCTCATAGTTATCCTCTCCCTACTCATCCAAGAACAAATCAGAAACTCCTTCAAGGGAAGATGACAGAGATTGGTCAATATGAAGCTCCTCTTCATCAATGATAGCATAGTTATCATTTTATACCTTAGGTGAGTATGGTTCCAAGTGATCTCTATGAATAGGTTCTGACTCAATCTTCACTTTAGTGCCATATATTGTCCAAAACACCATGTACGACCAATTGACTACTAAATATCCACCTATCTTAGATGTAAAGTCCCTTGACAAGCAAAGAGAAAAATAGGGAGGTAAATATACTACTACGACATCATGGGGAATTGAAAAAGTAGTATAAGCATGAAGGGTCAAATTCTAACCTTTTAATACCCCCAAATTCTTGGTTGGTGATCCATCCAATTGCCAAACTCCTTTAGTCATTGGTTCATACTTGAGGCCTAACTTATATGCTATATATTTTGGCATAACTAATGTGATTGATCCAATATCAATATTTTAAATATGAAAAAAAAAAAAAAAACAATAATTAGAGATAGATAAAAATGAGGAGTCTTCTCATCTTTCTTCACTTGACCATCCATAGATTGAGTTCTATTCACTAGAACGACATTGTCATTTCTAGATGGGCCAACCTGTTTACCCAATCTATGTAATTCATTTTAGAGTATATATTTATACCCTAGTAATGTTAGAGAGTAAAAAAATGAGATGTTTATATCGATCTTATTCATCTGGTCTACCACATTGATGGAAGGATTACTCACCTTGGGGTTCTCTTTATGAACATTTGCACTTTGTGATGTAGCTTATGGAGGTAGAGTTGTAGAAGTTGTCCTAAAATTTGTAATTATGATTTTCTTGTAGTTTAGGAGTTGTGTTATACACAATTACCATAGGATATGATGTAGGAGTCACATAATATCATTTATTATCTCCTTGATCTTCATCAATAACCCTCCTTTTGGACCTCGTATTGTAGGCAACACTAGTATTCTGATTGTTTGTATTTCCCAAGAAATTAATGGCACAAAACTCACCCTCCAAATAGTTCATGAGGGTAGAATTAGTTTGATGTTTTCCATTTTCCACCCCACCTTGCATGGATCCTTCAAAATTTGAAGCTTGGAAATATTGACTACCTTGCATTACCATACATTGATTGTGCATTTCATTTGCATAAGCAACTTGTTTTTGACCATTTTCAAAAGATGGATAGTTGGCTTGTTCTTGGAAAAATTTGTTCTAAGTGGGGACAAGGGATTTGGAGGATGAAGGATCACTAGGATTATATATTTGATAAGTCTTAACATGGGTAATTTGGCCTTGTCCCTGAATATTGCCCTAAAAAGGACGTATGTTTGTTTGTCCAAATTGATTGTAGGATTGATATGGTCCATAACCTTAAGATTATTATCTTTTAAGGGAAACTAACTCATTTATAACACTTTGAAGTAGGATTTTAACTTCATGTATTTCATTGGTAGGAGCAATGGCATATTTTTCTTGACTAGACAAAGGAGTTAAAGTGGGCAATGCATTCTGACTAAGAGAATGCAAATCAAGGAATATTGGCATTAGAGGTCTAGAAGATATCTTTCCCACTTGGAAAAGAAAATTATCAGTATTTATGGTTATTTCATAGGTGATAAGCAATGTGTTTCCACCCATGGATTGAATCATCATGGCAATTTCACTATTCAAGTCTTTCAAGTAGTACAAAAATGCATAGTTTGTGGTTGGCCTCATAAGAATTGGAATTTTATCCCAAGTTTTTGGAAACCTAGTATTAAAATATTGCATGCATTCATGTGGTGCCCTCTTTATTTTGGTCAATTTCTTAGCTAGATATAGGTAATCACTCTCTTCCCTAAACCTATCAATTAATAAAGTCCCTAATTCATCTAATGAGCCAATAGAATTTATAGGTAGGGTCCCATACCAATCCAAAACTTTTTCCTTTAAAAGACAAGGCCAAAAACCTAATAGCTACATTTTCTTGGGTAATATTATGGATATTACAAAAGTTTTATATATTTTTAATGTGCTCAAAGGCAGCAATAGGACCATCTCCACTAAAATATGTGACACTTTTGAGGGCTGCTCTTGAAATTTGATCATATTGGGTAAGATGCAAGGGAGATGCCTTGGTGAAAAACACAAAAGGTTATCTTCTAGCCATTTTGGAATGACCACTGTGGGTGTTAGGGATGGAATGTAACACAAAATTGGAAGCTTTAAATGCAAAATCTTTTTTTTAAGGATGAGTATTGACAAACCTAAACCTTTTAGTGGAATATGGAGGTGATTCCACAAACGTAAAGGGTAAACCTTTAGCATTAGACCTAGTGGTCACCTTTGTCATGGAAAATAGGATTTATCATCAACCAAATACTTGAATTATTCAATGAAGTCACTAGGTACTAAATGTAGTTGTTTTTTCTCTTCAATAATGCTAAGACTATCACCAATCTTGAATAATCTTATACGAATTAGAGGATCCATCAGGCATGCCAAAAACTATTGATGCTTAGATTTGCACCCTTGAGGATATGATCAACTCTCCTCATAAAAGCATCAAAATGGAATCATCTCTATTGTTTTGGGTGATAATTTCATTGAGACAAATCTTTAGATTAGGGGCTAGCTCCCCTTGATGCACCTTTAAAGCTCTCTCTAATCTATCAACTATGTATGAAAAGGGTTAAGGAAAAATACTAAGAAAACAAGCAGTGATGCACCAATATTTGATATCCTCCCAATTGACTAAAACACTACTTTAAATACAAAATAAGGTATTTTCTTGCATAGGACTCATAGCTCAGGAACAATACCACATCAATATTTCATATGCTAGATTTGAGAAGGTATATGATTCTTAACAAGGAAATGAAATATCCAAAGAAAGATACAATAATGAATCACTTCTAAGATATCTCTACACTTATAAAAGAATACTAGTAAAGACCTGGAATAATCTTCTTTCAGTAAATTGGTACACCATCAAGAGTACAAGCTAGAAAAGACAATATTTCACTAGACTAGACCAACAAGATTTAAATCGTTACTCAATGTTACAATATATGAGTGGTAACAACACTAGTATATTTCTTCAAGAGTTCCTCGAGTACAAATCTGGCTAGAGTTTCACCATAATTGGTGGAGGCTATGAAATGAGCCAAAAGAATGCATATATATAGCCTTGAGAGGTAGAGAAATCAAAGGAAGTCCAAGGGTCACTGAGACATGTGTCATATTGAAAGGATTAGTTACATTTTCATGGGAGATAAGTGGGCAAGCTATGCCATGTCATCGAATGGATCAGTTACACTGAGTTACAACTAAACTAAAAGCATTAGTTACAATTGAATAAGTTACAACTGAAACAAAATGCCTCGGTTACAATTGCCACGTGTTATCTTTTATCTTTGCATTTTGTTAGGTTGTGGAGCTAAAAGCTTCACTGATGCAAATAGAGGAGGAGGTTGCAGAGAGGTTGCTGAAGTGTCACAAACACCAGCGTCAGTTAGGCCAACTAACATCGATAGGATTAGACAGGAAGAGCAACCAACATCGGTCAGAGATCAGCCAGCGTCGGTCACCTCCAGGTAGATAGGGATTGATGTCGGTCGCCTGTGTGGTTCAGAACTGCAAGTTTTACGGGTAGTTAGTTAACAAACCAAGTGTTTACATGTCAAGAGCCAAATTTAGACTAGAAGCTGTAGATCTAATTATTATAATTAGATGTCTAATTATTGTTTGCATGAGATCTATTTAAGAGACTCATAGGCTGTATTATAAAGTGTTCTAGTTTGAGTTGAGCAAATTTATCTCCTTCTGTGTGTGAGGTGAGAAAGGGTGTTCCTCCTAGTTCCATAGCAGCACCAAGGTGGGTACTGGTTTTGGAGAATCAACATGATTCTTTAGGGGTGTAGGATCTTGGTCAACAGGTGTGCATGGCTACTTTAGGAGATCTACATGGTAAGTAAGATCATTGATCTACAGGTGTATGTGTGTGCATGATCCAGGTTTGCAGGTGTGCAGAACCAGATTGATTTGTAGGTGTGCAAGATTAGGGAGGATAGCAACACAACAGAGAGCAAGATCAGGTGGGATCTACTTGGAGTACAGTGTGTACTCAGAAAGAAAGAAAGAGAGGAAGGCAAGGTAGTTCCTTCCATAAGTGAGATCATTTGGGTTACAGGTTGTTGCAGTTTAGGGGAGATCTACTTGAAGTATGATTGTGTACTTGTGGAGTGCATGGAGCACTGGTGTACTGGTAGTAGTGGATACTGACTAGTTGGAGGTGAACACCAACTCTATGTTTGAGTTGTGTGTTGGGACCGTAAGAGAGAGAGCTTTGAGGGCAAATTTATTGTTTATGCCCTAGAGGTGTGGGAGCCCTAGAGGTGTGTAAGGAAGAAGAACTGTGGCAATCTTCTTTGTTGTATTTCCTTCTGGAAGATTTTTAATACAAGTTGTGTATTGCCTCTCATATTCTGTGTTATTTCTAAATTCTAGTTACTTGTGTATTCTGGTTAATTTCTGCATGTTAAGTTTCTTGGTAATCAATTGTGTGCTTATGTATTTCCCAACAAGTGGTATTAGAGCTAAGGTTGCAGGGAGCAGGTTTTGTGTTTGGTTACAGGTCACTCTTAGAGGTTTTTGATTGAGTGGGAGTAGAGAAATGGTAAAAGAAAGTAAGCTAAGAATGAGGGAATTGAAAAGCATGAATGGTCACTTACGGTCCTATGGAAAGAAAGAGCAGGGAAAGGAAAATTGTTGGTTTGTGGAAGATCAGCATGAAGGAACTGAAGAAGTAGATGTTGCAGGTATTGTTGCACAAGATGCTCTGGGATGTTTCTTGGATAAAGTTGAATCTTGGTTAATAGATTATGTTGCCTCTTTCCATGCAGCCCCAAGGAGAGGAGTTGGTGAGCCTTGTCAAAGAATTGGCAAAGGGGAAGTGAAGCTAAAATTGTAGGTGGCCAACACATGGATGTTGAAGGAGGTCATGCAGGTCCCAGGCTTGGAGATGTGGCTAATTTCTTCAGGAAAGTTGGGTGATGAGAGATGCACAAGAACTCTCACAGTGGATGCACTTGAATTATCTGGTGGTAAGAAAGTAGGTACTCTTTATCTACTTGCTTATATTACTGATTCTTCTTCTGTTGTAGAGACGTGGCTTTGTCGGCTTGGTCACATGAGCAAGAAGGAGATGCATGTTCTTAAGTGGAAGACAGATGTATTTGATAGACTTAAGAACTGGAAAGCCTTGGTGTTCTTGGAGGAGATGACAGATAGAGACTAGTGGATGGGGCTGGATACTTCTGAATAGGGTAGTTTGGACATGGGTTTTGATTCAAAGGAGCTCACAGGTAAAAAGTCATCACTCACAGGCAAATACAAGTACCAATGTCAGTCAGGGGGAATCAGCATCGAATAGATAGGTGCTAATGTCGGTCATGTGCATACCAAAGCTAGTGATGTCAGGCAAGGTAAGACCGACATCGATCAAGAGGACCAACATCGGCAATAGGTAAGACCGATGTTGATCAGGAGGACCAATGTCGGCAATAGGAGACATCGACATCGACAGGGTTGGTAGTCAGGATAGGTGCATGGAACCAACGTCGGTTGGATGCAGACTGTGTGGTGACTAAGGTCAGTCACTGTAACAGATTTTGGGTAGACAGTAAGCTGTCAAGGAGTCTCAAATGCCCATATGGAGGACTAAAGTGGTAAGTAAGCCTCAAATTTGTTGTTCCTCTTCTTTATACTCATTGCTCACTGTAGAGCAGGAAGGATCCAGGAAACAATGGGAGCATGGCAGGAATATGAGGCAAAACTAAGCAAGAGATTTGGTAGGGTTGCCAGCCGATATGAAAGCACAGAGACGAATGGATTCCTTAGTTGAAGAATAAAGTGAACAGACATGTGAGATGGAAGACTGGGTCATATGGTCTTGAGGAAGCTGCAAGACAATGGTACAGGTTTGACAGGTGGATGACAAAGCATGGCTTTAGTCAATGTCAGGGTAACTATTGTGGTTTGTCTTACCAGGTGGATGATGGTCATGACATTATCCTATTACTTTATGTGGATAGTATGCTAGCTAGTAGGTTTGTACATACAGGGTTTTGCTGAGCTAAGGGTAAGGTTAATTCAGTGTCATGTCATGGGGAACTTGGAGCAGCAAAATTCTTTAGCATGAGAGACATGGAAGATCACAGGTTGATTTTGTCTCCAGTGGGAGCTGATGTGAATTAGGTGTTGGTGAGGTTCAATATGTAAGATGCAGAACCGGAGCACACTAAGGGCTAGACAGTTTAGTGTCTCAAATCACATGAGGTCTGGTATAGACCTGAGTTTTCCCAAGCAGTGGGTGTTGTCAGAGAGTTAGGAGCCAATTCAGGGAAGTGGGTTCTCAGGTATTTGAGAGGGACCAACAGCAGGGATTCATGTTATGCAGGGTCAGGACTTCACTACATGGGTTTGTAGGTTCGGATGTGGTAGGTTACTCAGATGACAGGAGGTGCACCACAGGTTGTGTGGTGGGTGGTCTTCAGGATTGATCTTGAAGAGGGATATAAGCCAGGAAATAAATTAGATAGGGTACAGGTATAGGTATAGTGCAACTATTTATCTCCAAGTGGGAGATTGTTAGGTTGTGGAGCTAAAAGCTTCATTGATGCAAATAGAGGAGGAGGTTGCAGAGAGGTTGTTGAAGTGTCACAGACATCGGCATCAGTCAGGCCAACTGATGTTGGCAAGATTAGATAGGAAGAACAACTGACATCAGTCAGGGATCGGCTGGCGTCGGTCACCTCTAGGCAGATAGGGACCGACGTCAATCGCCTGTGTGATTCAAAACTACAAGTTTTATGGGTAGTTAGTTAATGAACCAAGTGTTTGCATGTTAAGAGCCAAATTTAGACTAGAAGCTATGGATCTAATTATTGTAATTAGATGTCTAATTATTGTTTGCATGAGATCTATTTAAGAGACTCATAGGTTGTATTGTAAAGTGTTCTAGTTTGAGTTGAGAAAAGTTAGCTCCTTCTGTGTGTGAGGTGAGCAAGGGTGTTTCTCCTAGTTCCACAGTAGTGCCAAGGTGGGTGCTGATTTTGGAGAATCAGTAGGATTCTTCAGGGGTGTAGGATCTTGGTCAGCAGGTGTGCATGGCTACTTTAGGAAATCTACATGGTAAGTAAGATCATTGATCTGTAGGTGTATGTGTGTGCATGATCTAGGTTTGCAGGTGTGCAAAACCAGACTGATTTGTAGGTGTGCAAGATCAGGGAGGACAACAACACAACAGAGAGCAGGATTAGGTGGGATCTACTTGGAGTATAGTGTGTACTTAGAAAGAGAGCAAGAGAGGAAGGCAAGGCAGTTCCTTCCATAAGTGAGATCATTTGGGTTGTAGGTTGTTGTAGTTTAGGGGAGATCTACTTGAAGTATAATTGTGTACTTATGGAGTGCATGGAGCACTGGTGTACTAGCAGTAGTGGATACTGACTAGTTGGAGGTGAACACCAACTCTGTGTTTGAGTTGTGTGTTGGGACCATAAGAGAGAGAGCTTTGAGGGAAGATTTAATATTTATTCCCTAGAGGTGTGGGAGCCCTAGAGGTGTGTAAGGAAGAACTCTGGCAATCTTCTTTGTTGTATTTTCTTCTGGAAGAGTTTTAATACAAGTTGTGTATTGTCTCTCATATTCTGTGTTATTTCTGAATTCTAGTTACTTGTGTATTCTGGTTAATTTTCGCATGTAAATTTGCTTGGTAATCAATTGTGTGCTTCCGTATTTCCCAACACATTTATGTTTCCACCAAGCCTAAACTCCAATATCTAGTTTCTATAGTCTAAAATTGACATTTTGTGGGCCATCACCTTTTAGGTATTTCTTCAGACTTTATTTCCTCAGAATTCTTGTCTCAGCGCTTTTCCCAGCAGAATTTATTTGAGTCTTTTATTTCCTTTGTTATTTTATTTTGGTTTTTTTCTTGGTCCTTTATGCCTTAAATGATTTTCATGAATAAAAAATCTGAAGGAAATGATGTTTTCTTTGTATCAGAAAAAATGTCTGAAAGAATTGGACTTTGGCACCTTTTCAAGTTTTTTGAAATAATTCCACAAATAATTTATCTAAAAGAATTCCTTCATACTTTTTGTTTGGCCCTTTTTGGTTCTTTTAAATTACCCTTTGAAAAAGTGAAAAAGACCTTTTTGAAAGGAAACATACCCTTCGACTTCTTGCAAGTGACCCTTCAAAAAAATTGTCTCTTCTAAAAGGAAAATACCCTTCAGATTTTTGAAATGGTCTACTCTCCCATGGAAACAATATTTTGAGATTTTGAAAATAACCATTTGATAAATTTTAAATTCCCTTTTGGAAAGTTGAAAGTGTCCACTTAGCTTGAAAAAGTCCTTTGGAAAAGTTGCAAGTTGCCCTTTAGAAAATCTGTCTCGGATAAATTGTCTGAAATAATTTGGCATTTAAACAAAAAACCCAAAGACAAAAAACCCAAAGAAAAAATACAAAAGAATAAACACTTATAAAAAGATAAAAATAATCCCTCTGAAATAATTATACTTGTACTTTTGTTGGGCTTGACAAAGAACACTTATTTTGAAAAAAAAAAGTACTGGACCTAGCCAAAGATATAGACTTGGACATTTTTTTGTAAATAGGGGTGCCCAATTTTGGCCTAAAGGATCAAAATTTGGTCAATAGGTAGATAACAATGATTAATGTTAAATTTTTTTTCCATCAATGACAAAGGGGGAGATTATTGAGCATTGTTTCTATTTTTTAGGTTTGGCATTGAAATTGTCATTGATGTCAAAGGTTGTTCATAAGGTCATTAAACAATGAATTTATTCAATTGCATCCTTGAGAGGAATGACATTGGTTGAGAAACATATAAGTCATGTGATAAAGGTTTAGAATCATTAAATATATTCTTAAGATCAATTTCCAAAGCTTCCAAATTTGTAAAGTGTTTGAACCTAGCAAGAAACTTGAGAAGGCTTGTGCATAGGATGCCTAGTCTTGTGCATGAAGGAACATGGTGTCCTAGTGATAAATATGCACATAGGCATACAAATTATATATGATGTTGTTTAATCATTAATATGAGGCATTGGATCACTCATGAGTGTCTTAGAGTAAGCCTACAAGGGTAAGTCTTATAGACCTAGCATGCAACTAGACTAGCTCTAGACTCTTCTTGACCTAATAAGGGGTCATGAGGTGTTTTCAATACCTATGAAGGATGAAAATAAATGTTAGACCATGTTATAAGTTTCTTGATCATGTGAGTGAGGTGGAGAGTGCATCGATAGTCGTTATAATGTTAGTTTCAAGGATTAATGTGACTTGTAGGTCAAAAACCTAGAGAGCAAAGAGAGAGATGGTGGGTTAATAGGGTATCAAGATTAGTTTATATAGTAATAATGATCATGTTATATTTTTTAGTGGTTTTATAGGTTTTTTATATATTTTTTTACCAAGTTTGAGGTTAAAATTTGTAAGAAAAGGTAAGAAAAAGTGTTTCAAGGTCTCTTGAGTGCATAGAATGAAAGATTCTCAACTCAAGGAGGACTTTCATGTGTTCATTGGAACATGTAACCTCTGCATGATAACATAATCCATTAATTTTAGATGGGTAAGGGTCCTATATCAAATTTATAATCATTAGTTTCTGGAATAAAGGGCTAAGATTTATGAATGATCATTAAGACTGTATGGTGGTTTAAACATCTCTAAAATCTTAACTTTGACACGATGAGAAAGATATTGATAAAAATAAAATATAATGGTTTGGAATGGATATGTAATTTATTTAATGTTGTATTTAACTCTCTCAGGAATCTATAGGTTTGATTTGTTTGTTAGGAGAGTGAGTAGACCCTACAAGAAAGGCCTTGTTTCTTGTAAATTTGTTGTAGTAGGCAAAGTTGACCAAGTAAAAGTTGATAATTAGATGAATATTTAAACTTGAGACTTTTATATTATTTACATGGTGGTTATTTATTATTTTATATCCCTTTTGGATGCTAAATCAATCATACAAGTTGACTTATTGTTAAAAGGCCTAATGGTGCAGATAGTGACAAAACCAAGCAAGAGTGAGAAATTGTTTAATTATATATTATCATGGATTAGGGATGGATAAAAATGCATGGGGATGTTTTTAAATACATTTAATAAATTTAAATATTGGATATAATATTTTTATATTATTATATATATCATAATGTTTCTCTCAAATTGACTTATCTAACTCAGTGAGGTTTGTGTACAATGAAGTCATGAGATTGGTCTGTAAGACCAATATTGCTATTAGAGATTATAATATATTTTTTAAATTATTATAATATTGTTTTAATATCATATTCATTAATTGTATTTTATTAATTATTCCCTTTCATGTATCAAAAATTTATGCTTTGATGACTTTGTTTTGAAGCTAGTTGATAGTTCTAAGTGGGCTACTTGCAAAGAAGGGTTTGAGTCCTTCTGCCCTATGTAATGAATTAAAATTAACTTGGTTAAGTATTGGAGCTCTTAATTTTTAGATTTATAAAATTTATTTCCATTTTTTTTTTACAATATATTTTTTTGGTTTAGTTGATCAAGACAGACTTTCTAGGTATGCACAGGCCTAATTGTGAATAGTGGTAATGGTGTGCTTCAAGTGGTAATTGGAGTTAAAAGGTGTCATGGAAAAAATATGTATTTGGTAATGGTATATTAAATTTAAATACGATATTTTCCTTCTGTGTGAAAATTATGAGAGTGTTCTAAGGTGTTCAAAAGATAACATGTGCTAATGAAGGCGTAATTGAATTAGGTCTCCTTAGGCCCAAAAGGGATTTTGGTCCTATGTTCTATGACCAACCTATTATAATTATTGGTTTATGTTTTTTTCATGTCATAAGTTCCATTTTATTTAAAAAATAAGTGTTCAAATATGTATGTTTGACCAAGATGTGTGTGAGCAAGAGCCTAGTATAAGAACAAGGCCTAATAGGCTTAATTGTCTAGAGTAAGTATGTGTGTTAAAGTGAATGAGATAGAACTTTTAATATCTAAATGAGGTATTATATACCATCATGAGGGTATATATAAATCATAATTAATATTTTATATGGGTAATATAAATTATTATCAAGGTCATATGACCTAACCAAGTCTTGAAGAGACATAATTGATCGAAGAAGGCCAGAGACCAGTTTGAGGAGAATAGGTGTGTGTGAATAGCTAGAGATGGAGATAATCATATATTTTATGATCAAAAAATATTTTTGAATTTTATCAAATATTTTATGTGTCTAATTTGGTGCTAAGTCATCTAGGTGGTTGGTGCCTCCTTACAAGTAGGTGCTTGTTAAAGCCTAGTCAAGTTGGTGCTTGGCTAGTTGGGATTGGTGCTCCAAGAGAAGTTACTGCTTCACTAAAACTTGATGTTTGAATTATAATAGTATTACATTTTTATCATTATTTGGTTTTATTCCCTTTTAGTGTTTCCCACTCAAATACGTGTTTTGTGTGTTATATTCTTGTCTCATGTTCATGGCTCTTAATGTGTTGCTAGTTTACTATATTATTTTGTTAGTTCATGAATGCCAAGGTAAATATTTTAAAAGTTTTAAAGAATGATTCACCCCCCCCCCCTCTCATTAATTTTTATTCCAACACCCATAAATATTTATGAGGTATCCTCTAATGTTTTACAATCAATGAAAAGTATTCATTCCAAGGCATGATTTGTTGGTTATTTGGTTTAATAAACAACCTATTGGTGGAATAATAGTGAATGAAGTAGATTATTTGATATTAAATTTATGAGTCACCCCAAACTTGTGTGGGACACAAAAAATTACTATATAGGGCATATGTTCCTATAATTATCAATTTATTTTAATTAATCTATGTGTGGACACCTCCCATCTATGCATGTGCCTAAAATAGTTAGCACATATCCATGAATCAACTAAGTATCGACTTGTATTCACAAGGAGTTTCTAATGCATGCCCCATATAATAACCCACCATCACACAAGCATAAATTTCATGCAAGTTCAAGGATGTAGAGCCCCAATCTTTAAATAACACAAGGAGAGGTACATAATAATTAATTTTTAATCATGCAAAGTATGCATAGGATATTTAATCTTCATGCACAATCATATTCATAAAGGGTCCTTACATATCCATGATGAGGTCCTATACCAAATCATAGAGTTTCACTTCTGCACTCTCATAAATCCTAAACTACAATCTATGTTGTGTACATGCTACTTCACAGACTAATGAGGAACCTAGTATAAATAAAAGACTTGAGAAGACTATTTAAAGGGAACTTTGTGAAAAAGGGTTAAAATTCATGCAACCCCATAGAAGGAATCTATGTCTATGTCCTTCACCTAATTTCATCTAACTATGAAATTTAACTACACATCCCTCAAAGCAAAAATGTCCATGAAAGGCAAAAGCTAATGTTTTGTAAAGAAGCATGTATCTATGATGTGTTAATTCAAGGGAAGCCTAGGCAATGATTGACAAGTGGCAACAAAGTATAAAGAGGTAGTTGGAAAAGAAGCTGAGTGATATTTAAGGCCTTAATAGGATAATTAAATATAGAAGTGACTATCAAACATTGAAATATGATTACATGCTACCCCTCTAACTATTCCAAATATATTCCATTCTTAGACATGGACATGGATCTAGAAGAAACCTATCAACAACTCCTAGATCCATATCAACAAACATAATTTAAGAAGCATGGACATAGTGCCTCAATAAAGTTAAAACACTATATCTTCCACCCCAAGGGGTACATTAATTGTGAATGGATTGGTTCATTATAAAATACTTGTTATTTATTGTAAAAAAGGTTGGCATTTCTAGGCAACGTCACACTGTCAAAATTCTCCCTCTAAGAGCACTTATGTTGGTTGAACCTTACATGTTAATGAGAATTAAATTCACCTCCCTTTATTCTTATTACATTCTATATGATATTTGTGTTTTTTTAATCTTTTTATGTGGATAATGTTCACCCCTCTTAACACTATCAATTCATAGTACCTCTATGTGGAACTTGAAACTCACTTACAGGTCATGGTCTATGCACACAAGGTCTATGTAGATATTATCTATGGATAATTTGTCATCTCTCTTAGTATTACATTACACTACATCACCTTTATATGAAACACTTGTGAATTTTGGGTATCCTTGATGGATTCTATGTGATAATGTCCTTTTCACAAATATTTTTAGTGTGTCCACAATAGTTGGAGTGCTCTCTCTATTCTTGGTGTATCACCTTTCACTTTCTAATAAATTATTACCTTCTCCCCCTTTTCCCTCAATAATCTTAGGTTTAGATTAGTGATAGATTTACCTTTATGCTATTTAGGTCTGTGTACTAGTATTAATCTAGGTACACTTAAAATATAAGGAATTTGACCTACTTCAGAGGCTCATCCCAATGAATGCAAGGATCCCACACCTTGGGGATGTTATTATCATTACAATGAGAATTGATGCTTTGCATGATTAGGTGAGAGATAATATAATACTTCCACACCCAGTAATGAATACTTTTATGCCTTTTACAAGGCATTCACACTCTACTCCCTACCATAACACCTCCTACACCACAAACCATCCATAGTTGCACGTTTCAAATGATAATAGTTTTTGGAATGCCCAATGGGAATAGTTAAAAAAGAGCTAAGGAATTGGTGTTATCCTTGTGATCTAGAAATTCAACTCAAAATAGGATGGTTACTATCATGTTAGTTTCAAAATTAAAATAAAATGAAATAAACATAATAACTAGCATAACATCTCTAGGCCTAAACACTAGGGAGAGCTTAGTTAACAAACATGAATAAAACACAAAACTAGAATACAAAATAAACCCTCTTTTACCTTTCTTGGATGCTCTAAAATTCTTGTTGTAGTGGATTGATGGGATTTTACATATGACATCTTCATAAAAGGAGGCTTGGATATCTCCTCTTCTCATTAGTACCTTGTGGCTTTGGCTTGGCTTGGCTTAGAATCAATTTGGCATGATAACACTAATTACAATGTCTTTTGGAATCATTTGTGTATTATAACATTGCATTATCAAGACTTAAAATTCATGTGGTAAGGCCTCCTATTTATATATGTTTAAAAATGTCTAGAATCAACCTAAACCATCCATCCTAAGAATTAAGATGTGTGGCTAAGGATTAATCCAATTTTGCAATTAAAATTGATAAATAGGATCATCAATATTTGTGATAGAGGAACAATTAAGAGACATGGAGGGCTTTGAATCTTGATATTTGGGGAATTTATGGCTTAGGGATGTTTTCCCAGGAAATGAGGTCACCTGATGATGTATATATTCAATATTCATCTCTAAAACAAACTATTCAATAAGTTTCTATAGAATTCTTAATTAGGCTCTAACTTGGATTAATTAGCTCTAGCATGATTAACCACTTTATGCACAAATTACTCAAATTGATCAGAATGCATTGTTATTGGTCTAAAATTTCACTAGATTAGAATTGGAAGGCAATGTTAAATGTGTTGAATATATTATCCCATTTAGGATGTTACCAACACCAAATAACAAAGGCACATGTCTTATGCAAGATATTTGATAAGAAAGAGCAATCTAGATCACTTAGGTGCAAAATTGGCATATTAACTTGAAATGATCTGATCAAAGTTAGCTGACCCATAAATTAAATTACCCCATTTAGTGATATCTTGGCCAAAATTGGCACTTGAATATGTAAATTTCAACTCATTTAATATATTTTAGTGTTTTTAGGCCAAATTGTGCATTTTGGGTGGAAATTGTTCAAAAGCCTGGTTGGAGGTTATCGATGGCCAATTTTAGGTGTTTATAGTTTGCCCCTATTTTTGAAAATGTTGAAAATTATAAGCAAAGTAATGTCTTCTCAAATAATGAGAGATGGCCCGTATGCCAAAAAGAATATGACGATTAAAGAATAAATCTCCAATTGGTTTTGGGAAGCCTATAATGATTCCCCCTCAAGGGAATAGCCATTACATTAGTTGATGGATGATCCCTTAAAAAGAAATAAGAAAAAAGGAAAAATTAACCTGTGGTTGAGATTAATCCAAACAATAAAATGCTTGCATGCATTGATGTAAAAGGGATATTGATTTTCCCAAAGGTGGTTATAATTAGGGTTAAAAATCAAAATTATGATTTGCCCATAGGTGGTTATAACAATTAAGAGGGTCTAGATTTCCTAAAGATGATTGTGCCCTAATTAGGGCTGATTAGCAATAATAACTTAAGGATATAACTTAGAATATAGATTAAATATGAGCGGGTGCAAAGTGATGAAATAGATGGATAGAAGAATAAGATTGATCAATATGAATGATTTAGTTTTACCTAGTAATAAGAAGATGTGCATCTTGATTAACAATGATACAACTAGAATGGTCAATGGGTTCATTTCATCAAGGGTGGGATGGAAGGATTTGCCATATTACTAAGGAGAAACTTATGTGGCTTGATTAATTATAGACCTTCCTAAAGCTAATTTTTTCTATAGCATGTGATGATAGGTTTTATGATAGAACACCATGAAAAATATCCAAAAATATGCATAAGGAATGACTCCTGATCCAATAAACACTCAAAAACAATGCATAAATGATAAAAACCATGATGACAATGTTAATGGATGAATATGGATAGACTCAAGAATAATGTGCTCAAGGAATCACCCAATGAACACATATAGACTGAGTCAAGGCAACAGTGTTGAAATCAAACAAATAGGCAAGTGAATAAGAAAATAAACAACCTAAAATAAACAAATAAATAGAAAGCCTGAAAATAAAAGCCAAAGAAAGCATCTTAACAATGAAAATGCCCTAGTAAGGTAGATGGAGGACAACTGACTAGGCTTAGACAAGACAAATATTTTTGGATTTTTTGAAATGTTATGAATATTTTTTATATTTTTGAGGTATCTTAACTCATTAGAGAATGACAAGATACCTACTCACAAAATGGTGAAAGCATATGGAAAGGGGGACTAAGGTGACCTCAACATGAATTGAGCATGAACCATATAGTCCTAAAATGACCTCAAGTCATAGCAATTCCATCCACATAAAAGGTGAGGAAAAACCAATTAGATCCCAACAAGTTCTCAAATCTGGAAAATGGCCAGTGAAATGAAAATAGTAATGGCAATGTGATGCAGTAATGCATGATAAACAAGTGTTGCCCCTAGTTTTCCCATAGATTATTATAACTAGGATACAATGGCATCAGTCAATGATACTAATTTTCCCATAGGTAGTTATAATTAGTAGCAAGATAGGTGACACATTGATTTGTCCATAAGCAGTTATAATTAGGCTCACATAAACAAATGTGGATAGGATGAAAGATATCTTACTAGATCAATTGTCACACTAATTTCATATACTATCATTTAAACATGTATTTTATTTATTGTTGAAAATTTATTGGAATACCCCCATAAAAGGTGCAAGAAGAACCAAAGTAACCAAGACCAAAATAGGATTGGGCAGGATGAGTAAAAATAGGCTTTGGTCTAGATAAGAATGGAATGATAGGATGACATGGTCTTTCTAAGGATAATAATGGTTTGATAAATTGGATAAAATTGTAATAGGGTTTCTCCCAAGTGATCGAGTAAATGGAAGGATACATGACAATGGCATGGCAATGAAATGGTATGGTACATGTTTTTGTCTTGGGTATGGTTTTTGATTTTGTTGTTCCTACTGATGGGGAGATGCACATCATAATCAACAAATGATAAAAAAAAACATCAATCATGTTAATTTATATCCCACACCTTGTTTAAATAGTTGATCTATCAAAAATGGCCTACAAATTTGGTTGTCAAGAATGATTTTATGATCTTCATTGGTCATTGATTTTGATTCCTTCAAACATCGAGACAAGGTATCTTTGTAGCCTCTACAAAATAAAGTGTGGCCATGGATGGTAAATAAGGAAAAATAATAGATGATAGGTTTGATTTTTAAATGGAATGGTTGATGATAATGGAATGTATAATAGTAGGGAAATAACTAAAGATAAAGACTTTTAGTCACACGTAATGTTGTTGATGTCAAATTCAACATAACTTTGGTTGTGGTAGGGCTGAAGACTTGTTATCTCGATAGGACCACCAATTTTTATATTATTTCATCTTGAGATTAGCTACCATATGATTAGGCTATATATAGGAATTTATTTTCATTTGATCTTTGATTTTGTCTTCATCAAGCAATGAAGAACTTTTGTGCTTAGCTATTGGTGCCTCGAAGAGGTTTTCACCAATGAATTTGTCTTGATTGTCCCATAGTACCTTCAAGAAGGTTTCAATAAGGGATGTTGAATTTTGACTTTGATTGTCTTCTAGCACTTCCAAAAATGTTTTATTAAAATATGTTGAGTTCTAACTTTGATTGTCACCTAGCACCTCTGAAAAGGTTTCACTAGGAGAGTGTTCTTCTACTATATGAATATGGTCTTAGCCTCCTTGATTTTCTTCAACTGCTATATCTCCATGGATGTAGTTCAATAAAGTGTGATTTCATCAATTCTAATCAACACTTTTAGGATATGGAATGTCAATGATATGGCTATTTTGGTTGATGGTAATGGCTTATGGAATGGTAATGTAATGGGGAGAGCCTGCAAAATCCTTATAGAAGATACTAGGATAGCTTATGTTGAAGCTAAATTACTCATCCTCAAAAATCATATAAGGATCACAAATGTATTTAAATTAATCTGCAAGGCATGCATAACCAATGTTGTAACAACCATGAACATATTCTTCTTCTGAATTTAATTCTAACTCAAGGGACTCTAAATATAATGTTGAGACTAAAGTCGATTATGACTATGAAGCTAAATATGATGTTGGTTCAATAATATAACCTAACTCTAACTCTGATTCTTCATCTGATGAGTACTCTTTTATAATGATGTCTTATTTAATTCTTGGTATTGGATAAGTAAGAACATGTGATGACATAATGGGCTCCAATTAAATTGGTTTGTAAAAGTGAGACTCCTCTAAGATGGGAAAAATTTCAAGAGATAACTCCTTAGAGACTAGCTTGTTAAGAGGAGGCTCTTGAAATATAGGTACATAATCAAGGTAATTATTTTCCCAAAGGTAGTTATAATCATTAAGAAGTGACTCAAAAAAGATTGGATTGTTAGAGTGAGGCTCCTTGATAATTGGTACAATATTAATAGGTGATTCATCACAGGCTAACTTATCACAAGTGGTTGGTTCAACAAAAACATCTTGGATTAGTTGGTTATCTGAACCTTAGTTTCCAATGAGTTGGAAAATACTAGTTTTGAATACAGCTTGGTCTTTGAATGATTGGATGGGTTGAGGTTTGGATGGGATGACTTGTGGTTGGATAATGGTAGGGCCTTGGGGAGCATGATTTCTCACATGAGTTAAAGGATATATTCTTAAGATGGTAATGATAGGGTGGTGTGGAGCATGACTTCTCACACAAGCCAAAGGACTAGGTCTTGGAATGATGAAGGGGCATTGTAGAGCTTGGTTGTTCACACAAGCCAAAGAACTAGGTTAGGAATGGTAATGGTATTCCTTAGATATTGTGGAGCTTGATAGATCATATAATCTAAAGGAGGGTTATAGGTGGTTGATGATTGGATAAAAAAAGGATGTTATGAAACTTGATTATTTGCATAAGCAAAAACATCTAAGTCTTCCTCATAAACAATATCATCCTAATCATGATTTGGCTAATAATTTGGTTCTTGATTGTGTTCCATGTACTAATTATTGCAAAGAGGGTATGGATCCATACCCCAAATTCAAAGTTCTCCTCATAAGCCTCTTCATGGCAATCAAGGTCTCAATTTGGATTTTGTGGATTTTAAATATGTTCCCCATATGGATTATTGTAGGGAGAATAATAAAACTCCTTAGAAAATATTTCTCTATAGGGGTTCTTAGTGGGATTTTGTGTGAACATTCTATCATAAGTTAGATTTTATTTGACTCCACCATAAGTGTAGCTAGGCATATCCACGTAAATGATGAAAGCTCTGAAACAAAAAGGTTTAGATTTCTATAAACTCTAAAAAAATTATGTCTAAAGGACAAATGGTTCAAGCTTGGTCTAACTTGGTTAAAGGGGTGGAGCTGTATCTCCAATATGGTCTAAAAGTAGAGCTATATCTCCAAAATTATTTATGCTAAAACTTGGCATAAAATAGTCTAACATAAAATGTCTAATGTCAAATGTCATACACGTAAAAGGTCAAGTATTTGAATAAAAACTAGCATGTCAAAGGTCTAGGTTAAAGTGTTTCAAACAAGGTCTAAACTAGGAAAGGGAAAAGTTGAGTTACTAGGTCTTTTGTCCAAACACAGAGTCAAAATTTAGGCTCAAATAAGTAGGCATATGCTAGGACTTTTGGCCAAACAACATCAAAAGCTAGACTTGAAACAAAGGTATCATGTGATTTGATTTAATCTAACAAGTTTGGAAACAACTTTAACATAGACCCAGCACATGGAATCAAACATAAATGTGATCAATTTACATAAAGCATAAGATAAAAGTCTCTTTGAATAAAGACTATGTTTTCCTAAATAAATGCACAAATAATGATGAGGATAGGCATTAAAAAAATAAACCATCAATAGTTTTTAAATTTGGGTAATCGACTAACTGAAGTTATGCAACCCAAAATAGAAAGATATATGTATCAGTCTCATGAGTTGAGGCCTAAATAAAAATCAATCAATATTTGAATATAATCTTGGCAAGGCTAATATAAAAATCAATATTAAAAACTAGGATTTTACCAAACAAGATAGACAAGATTAGACAACATGACAACACAAGATAAAGGTCTAAATGGTATACACAAAATGGTTTGAAACAAATGGTTTTTGATACAAGGTAAAACAAGTCTTAAAATAAATTGAGTAGTGTAATGGCATAAGCATGCTTAAATGATGTGATATATGTTATGTTTCAAAATACTCAAAGGCACAAATGGTTTGACATGATTTGGGTAGCATAACACTACCCTCCTTAACTTAAATGACACACACAAACAAGTTTAGCAAAAATTTCAAGGCACAACTGTGGTATAAAATGACCATTATAACGCTTCTTTAAACAAAAAATTGACATATAGATAAATTGCTTTCGACATGGATTATGAACAAACAAACAAGTTTTAGTCTCAAAACATACCAAAAAATGACCAAAATATACTAAGTATAATCGTCCAAATCCTAGCAAGGGTATGGAAATGTGGGGTTGACAAACTATCAAGTTTTGAAAATTTCTAGGGGAATCAGTTGCACAATGACTTTCACATCAAACAATGCAAAAGACAAGCACAAAAATTGGGTGATCGTGACATTGGCTAGTTGTAAAAAGGTCTAGTCCTTTTTACAACCACTACATCCTACTATTCGCTCAGTGTAGTGTGATATCCAAATCCAGATACATCCTATGTGTAACTCCAAAGGAGTAAGTGAAGTCAATGCCAAGAGGCAAAAACCTGGGTCAAAGATTCCCTAAAAAACTCATGAGAGGTGATGTAGTCCTGCTCGTAATCCAATTTTGCATGAAATAAAAGACTAATAGAAAGACTTTAGGGTCATTTTCAAAATCACCCAAACTTTGACAAGTTTTTGGGGAGTGTTTTAGATGACTTTCTTTTTTCTAAGCCTTAGACTAGGCTACTTGAAATAGGAATGGAATTTTTCATTCCAAGGGTTCCCTAAAGGGGATAAATGGAAGAGCATACATGCAACATGCCTCTTTTTTCCAAACAAAAATTTAAGTTAAACAACTAAGTTAATACAAAAAGATTGAAAAGGTGAGTTCATTTTTAAGCCCAAATGGAAAATGAGATGGTGTTCATTTGACCCATTGGTCTTAGTTACAAACTTTGAAAACATTCACCATAAACATCTAATTTTTTTTTTAAATTCCAAAAAAAGGTTCCTAATTTATTTTTAATCATGCAAAAGGTGGTCTAAACATGTTTTTAGAAAATGTCAAGCTTGGTCCTACAAGCTTGGTCCTACAAAAAAAATGTTAGCATGTCCTTCCTTGAAGTTCTTTTAGGTTTGAAATAACAAACTTTAAAAAAAGAGCTCTTGGGTTTGTGTTTTAAGAAAAACATAGTGACCTATGTCAGTTATATAACCGATGATGGTTACATTGGCTAATTGATGATAGTTATCTAACTGACATCAGTTATACAAATAGTGATCGATGACAACTATCCAATCAATGTTAGTTTTACTAACTGATGTCAGTTATTGTGTAAACCTATGACAAAGGAAAATGGCAAAATAAAGTTAGAAAATCAATTTCTAAGAGTTTTAATGATCCAAATGAAGATTTTAAAGCTACAAAATGATCTTCTTCATGTGTGGGATGCATTTGGTCCCAATGAGCATGTCATATGTGATCTAGGAATTTGACTCAAGAAAGGATGGTTAGTATCATGTTATTTTCAAAATTGAAACAAAATAAAAGAAATACACTTAATAACATAACATCTCTAGGCCTAAACACTAAGGAGATCTTAGTTAACAAACATGAATAAAACACACAACTAGAATGCAAAATAAACCCTCTTTTACCTTCCTTAGATGCTCCAAAATGCTTATTGTAGTGGCTTGCTCAGCTTTTACTCATGAAGTCTTCATCAAAGGAGGCTTCACTATCTCATCTTCTCCTTGACACCTTGTGGCTTTGGCCTGGTTTGGCTTGGAATCAATTTGTCATGATAACACTAATTGCAATGGTTTTTGGAATAATTTGTGCATTAAAACTTTGCATTATCAAGACTTAAAATTTGTGTGGTAAGGCCTCCTATTTATATATTTTTGCAAATGTCTAGAATCAACATAAACCATCCATCCTAAGAATTAAGATGTGTGGCTAAGGATTAATCCAATTTTTCAATTAAAATTGATAACTAGGCTCATCAATATTCAGGATAAAGGAGTAATTAAGAGGCATGGAGGACTTTGAATCTTGATATTTGTGGCATTTATCGCCTAGGGATGTCTTCCCAAGAAATGAGGTCACCTGATGATATAGATATTTAATATTGATTTCCAAAACAAATTATTCAACAAGTTTCTATGGAATTCTTAATTAGGCTATAACTTGGATTAATTATCTCTAAGTATGATTAAGCACTTTATGCACAAATTACTCAAATTGATTAGAATGCCTTGTTATTGGTCAAAAATTTAACTAGATTAGAATTAGAGGGTAGTGTTAGATGCATTAGATCTGTTATCCCATTTAGGATGTTACCAACACCAAATAACAAAGGAACATGTCTTGTGCAAGAGATTTGATTGGAAAGAGCAATCTAGAACACCTAGGTGCAAAATTGGCATTATGACTCAAAATGATCTGATCAAAGTTAGCTGGCCCATAAATTAGATTGCCATATTTAGTGATACCTTGGCCAAAATTAGCACTTGAATATTTAAATTTCAACTCATTTAATGCATTTTAGTGTTTTTAGGCCAAATTATGCATTTTGGGTGGAAATTGGTCAAAAGCCTAGTTGGAGGTTATCAATGGCCAATTGTAGGTGTCTATAACCCTTAGCTAATAAGTGTTTTAGACACTTAGTAAGATCATCTATAAACTCCAAACATTTATAGTTCATAAAGATCAGTCCCCTATCTACATGCCAAGACAAATGAGATCATTTTCAAAGGGTATTGATTTCCATTTTATTGAGCTTTCAGTGCCCTCTAGAAGAAGAGTAAGAAAATATCTATCTCCTATTAAGAGGAGTGGGTTGAGACATTCATCCCCTATATTTTAGTCTACATCCCATTTGAAGGGTTCCCTACTTATAGAGGGAGACTATTCCCTATCCCATTCATGGCTATGTAGAGAAATCAATTGTTTATACCTTTCAATAGAGGTAGTCCATTGAATATTGCCCAATATGATGGCATTCTAGTCCTAGCCCTCAAAATTTTATCTTACTTTACTATCAAAAACACAAATTCCCCTATGGATCATATTCAAGATGTTACAAATATTTTCTCAATATATCATGTCACTAAAGATAATGTCATAGTTAGGATACTTTCCTCTTCTTTCAAAGGAAAAGAACTTCAGTGGTATTAAGGCTTGAGATCAAATTCTATTCATAATTAGGATGAATTCAAGGAGGAAATATGCAAGCAATTAGAGGACCAAGTGACCACTTACCTCTAATAGAGTAGATCACAACTATAAATTGATCACCATACAAGATGATAGTTGATTTCAATTTTAGGTTCTTGAGAGTCTAAGATAGGATCCCACCCTTGTGTAAGCCATCTACCAACACTAAATTTTAATATTTTTTTAAGGATCTTAATAGTTATATAGCTATGATGATGCAATCCATGAGAGGTACAATATTTCCCAATTCTTATGACTTTATTATGTGTGAAAAAAATTATCTGATCTAAATAGGGAGAATTATTCCTAAACCCCCTATGCCCCTATTTTCCAAGGTTCCTCCTAGTCAACCAATTGCATAACCTATGATATCACCTATCTATAATGTAGTGCGTCCACCAAATTCATTTTCTATTTACCTAATGAATTTTATGAGGTTAAAATGCTACTATAAATCTTTGTAAATGAGTTTGTCACCCTTAAAAGATAGCAAGTGCAGTACCCCAAACCTCATCAATCATTCACCTAGAAATAATAGTCAAGTAGACCTCCTTGCCAAGGTGAAACATAAGCATAAAATCAGGTCACATATAATATAGTGCCTTATGTTCAAAAATTTAATGCCATTATCACCTCTAGATCCATTATACCTATTTAAAACAATCTTACGCAGGATCTTGAATGGTGTTTCCCATGTAGCCAATCGCATAATCAAGCTCCATGTATGAATGGAGTCATGAACTAAGAACTCATGGTGCAAGTTTTTCACAACCTTAGGATTAGATGAATACCACATCTCCATAATAAGTATAAATTTATGTACCAATGCTACAACAAGATGGGTCTACTCTCATCAACTAGCAAGATGATGACTTTAACTATGTAAATCATATTGGTGCATCAAGTGGAGGAAGCACCCAATTGATTTCAATACAAGATTCAAAAGGAGACTGATAAAGGAGGTGTTACTAAATTTATTTTCCTCATCTTAAACATCATAAATCATGTGTATAGGTACAAAAACTAGGTTACCTATAGAACCTTCAGTGTGCACAGAAAAGGTTGTGTAAAGAAAATAGTTTCCTCAAACTAGTGTACAAATATAAGAAGACGATAATATTCAAAAAACATAGCCAAATGGATATACAACTCCATTCAACATAATCAAATATATGAATAAGATGAGCCTCAATGTAACCATGTGGGATGCTCTTGTTATTTCATCTTAAAGGGATTTGATACAAGATACTCTAAAAAGATTTCAAGAATGTAAGACATCATAACTTATGCCTTCCATATCTATGAGTCTATGCCAACCCAAATTGGAATAAACATAAGTGTGTAGTATCACCAAGCTATCGCTATTATATATCTCCTTGATTATTAGCTAACACCTAGTGCATAATTCCATGATCGACTTAGGTGTGAACAACTCGATGATGCCAAAGAAGATTATATATATGCTTAAAATTGTGTATTCCCTTATTTTAAAAGGAGTGGTCTAATTGGATGGAATGATAATAAAGTCTATGGGAATCATCAAATATTTGAATCTTACACTGCATGCATGCCCAAGCCTTTTGATTGCATATAATATTGTAGTCATTGACATACCTCCCTGCTTTGCCATCTTCCTCTCCTGAGACTTCATGACAAATATGGGTGGATATTTATCTTTATAATAGTTGCATATGTTACTCATAACTATATTTGATACTAAGGTGACCATTAGGGTTGAACACATCTTCAAAAGTCATATTGAACCATACTCTCCAAGATCAATTAAATCAAATTATGTAATGTTCAATTATGAGGAGAATGTAATTACCCATGAAGTCATAACACTGCTCGAAGAGATCCTAGATTACTTGTCAGATGAATGGGAAAGTGAGAATTATGAGTATGATCCATATGAAAAAGTGAAGGAAAAAAGGCTATGTACATATTGCATCATAGAGGAGGATTTTATGCTACCCAAGCTTGTAAAGGCATAGGATAACCTTAAGGGTACTTGTAAATTATACTTTGATGGTCCTTGAAGTAAAAATGGTGTTGGATTTAATGTGATGTTAGTATCCCATGAAAAGGAGAAATTTTTCCATGCCTTTAGATTTCAATTCATTTGCATGAACAATGTTATAGAATATGAGGTACCTTTCCAAGGTCTCTAGCTTGCACAAAAGAAAATAATCAAGACACTACAAAAATTGGGTGATAGTGAATTAGTTGTTAACCATGTTAGATTGCAAAAAATGACCAAAAATGGCATGATGAAGACCTAAAAACATAGATTTTGGGATATGATTGAAGGTTTTGATGCATTCAATATTAATTCAATATAAATATCGTAGAATATCAATGTGAATAGACTCACAACCATAGGTGAGAAATATGACATTCCATGTGATATAATGGAGTCCAAGTAGCTTGTCAAACTCATTATCAGACTAGTAGTCTATAACAATATAGATAATTGGTAGGTATTTGAAAGTGATGAACAAATTATCACCTTCCTATAATATGAAGCAAATTTTTTCACTAAGAACCAAGTGTATATGCAACCCCAATATGAAGATGAAATCATCCCATTAAAGGGAAACAATCTTCCAAAAGGGTTAGTTTCCCTATAAATCATCTTCAATTCTGATGACCATCTCAAAGGAGAAAATTGAAGCATGAAAGTGAAAGAGGGGGTCTTTGTGAAAGTAAACATTTTTTAAGGAAAGGTCCTAAAATCTAACAAGGTATGCTCCCCATCAAAAATTAAGATCTTTATCAAACTTAGTAAGAGATACGATGATATCTTTGCATCGAGCTATAAGTATGTTAGAGACTTTGATCTAGGATTAGTAAAACACATAATTGATCTTGACCCTAGTGCATAATCAGTCCACCAAAAGTAGAGACCTATCAACTCAAAGGTTGAACCATTGATGAGAAAGGATATCTCAAATCTCATTGAATATAGTATAATACTTCCAATTAAACACTCTTCATGGATTGCCAACTTAGTCCCAATGTGGAAGAAGAATGGAGAAATATGTTTATGTGTAGACTTTAGAGACCTAAAAAAAATTCCCTTAAAGAGCACTATACCCTATAACCAATGGAGTAGATCCTATAAATAGTTGTAGGAATAGAAAGATTCTCATTACTAGATGGTTACTCAGGCTACAACCAAATTCTTGTGCAAGAATGTGATCATTATAAAATAGAATTCACCACTGAGTGGGAAACCTTCACATAACAATGGATGCCATTTGGTTTAACAAATGTAGGAATAAATTTACAAAGAGCCATGGATATGGAATTTAAGGATATCATTAAAAAGATCATCTTGGTTTACATCGATGACATAACTATTTTCTCTAATCATATTGGAGATCACTTAGGCCATCTAGAGAAAGTTTTTGAAAGGTGTCAGGAGTTCAAAATATATCTAAACCCTAAAAAACGTATCTTCAGTGTTTATAAATATGCTCTACTAGGGAACATTATTTATAAAGAGGGACTCATTATCTATCTAGACCGAGTCAATGGTATTTCATCTCTCCCCCTTCCAAGTCACAAAAAGAGTTTTTAAAGCTTCTTAGAGAGAATCAATATTATCAAGAGATTCACTCCTAATTTTTCTATCCTAACTGAACCCCTCACTATAATGCTCAATAAGAATGTTGCACTCAAATAAACTCATGAAATTAACAATAGTTTTGAAGCCATTAAGCATGCCATTGTACAATCTCCCACCTTGATCAACCTAGATTATAATAAGGATTATATATTTTGTATATTCACTAAGATTTAAGGCATCTAACCTATCCTTACATATAAAAACAATGATCATATGGATAAGCCAATTTCCTTCTTCATCCATGTGCTAAAATATTATGAGTTTCATTATATATTCTTATATAATCACATCCTTGTTGTGAGAGTTCTCAATATTTTATGATGCATGCTTTCCAATAATAAGATTCAACTGATGGTCACACATGTAGGCATCAAAGAGTTTATGTTCATCAAGGACATCAAAAAGAAAAGGGTTGGTTGGATCACAAAAGTGATGGAATATGATGTGGACATATAGGTCACCAATTTCATGCAAGGAAAGGGGTTATGCAAATAACTATCAGATAGTGTGAAGGATGAGAATGATGTAGTTCTCACATCATTTAAAGACCAATAAAAACATCAGAGCATCCTGATAGGTTAGATTAAATATATGAAGTACTGCCTTATACATGGCATATATACCTATGGCCTAAGTAAGGATAAGTGTAGGCATTCCTAAATGGATTCCTTTTGAGGTGCATAGAATTAGACCAAGAGAGTAGAATTCTTCAAAAATTCCATGATGGACTTGTAGGAAGCCATTATTCACCCAAGACCACTGCTAAAAAACTCATGCAAGCTAGTTATTATTTGCCAAATCTATTCAAATATGTGCATGTATATGTGCAAATTTGTAAGAGATGTGCCTTATTCATAGGAAAACAAAGGTTGGCATCCTTACCATTGCACCCAATACAAGTTGATCAACCATTTATACAATGGGGTCTATATTTTATAGGTGTGACTAACTTGCCATCAATTGATGGACATAAATGGATCCTCATGGACATAGACTATTTCACAAGATAGATAGATGTATTAGTGCTCAAGGAGGCTAATGAGACATCCATCCTAAGCTTCTACAAAGGCATTATAATAATATTTGGTATTCCATCCACCATTATCTCTGATAATGCATTATATTTTCTTGGAGCCAAGATCAACGAATGGGCCATCAAATATAGCATCCATTTAAGCACCTCATCAAATTATTACCCTCAAGGTAATGGTCTGGCTAAGTCCATGAATAATAATTTGATTCATATTATATAGAGGACCATGGAAGACAATCAATAAGCTTGGCACACTAAGCTCAAGACTTCTCTTTGGGCCAAAAGAGTGTTGGGAAATTCACCATTCATGTTAGTTTATGGAATGGAGGCTAGATTGGCCACATATCTCAAGTTTCCTTCATTAGAACTCATTAATCATTTGGATTTTCTCAAAAGTGATCCCCTCAAGTAAGATTAACAAATATAATGAAGCTCAAAGATACTAGAGTGTGGGTTGTGTACACTATAGAACTCCGGTACGCTTAAATAAAGAGGAACTTTGATAGAAGGGCCATTGATAAAACTTTATGAGAACGAGATTTAGTGCTCAAATGGGATGCAAACATAGAAAAAGCTAGAAGGTATACTAAATTCGATGTGATATGTAGTGTTATATATATATATATATATATATATATATATATATATATATATATATATATATATATATATATATATATATATATAATCACCAATTGCAAGCAATCCAAAAAAATTCAACTCACTAAAATAAATGGAGAAGAACTGCCTATCCTAGTCAAAGGGATTTATCTCAAGCACTATCTTTGTTGATTCCTATATAGTTTGTAAATAAGTATATTAGATGTTTTTAATTTCCATAAGTGCCTTGCGCACATTGTTTTAGAATAGTTTTATTTCCTCTAAGTGCTTGTGCATATTTTTCCTCTTAGCTTATATCTCTTTCCTCTTGTATACACTTAAATTCACTCACCTAAATTATTATCACTAATATTCCTATTAGTCAACACTAATTCCATTTATATTAGTTATTATAATTTATATTACTAATTTATCCCCCTCCTAATCATTTATCTAATAGCCACCTTAAATAATTCTTCATTCACTATCCCTAGTATAACCCCACTCCCTTATTAGTTCTTCTAAATCCTCATTTATCCCCTCCTAATCTCATTTACCTATTATTTAGGAATTTTACATTCTCAATGGCCCACCTACTAGCTTATGCCTAGGCTCTCCTACACCCCTAGTCCCTAATCCCTACATAATATCTATCTAACCTCCCTTTAATCATCATTAATCGCTAATAAGGATTCTATAACCCTCCAAATCTAGAGGCTTTCAAGGAATTTTAAATTCCTTGGATAATCTACAACCCTTGATCTCCTCTAACCAAGTTTAAACCTCAACCATTGATTTTTCCCTCCTCTATATATTTAAAAAAATCACTTCATCCATGGAATTCCATCTTCAATCTTCATAAAAAATCCATTTCAAACTAATAAAACATCTTAATAATTTATAATCAAGCATCCATCATCCTTGTTCAAGCATCCATGTCAAATATTTGAGTCAAAGTAATCCCAATCCTTTTTATCTTTTATTCCATTTAATCATGGTGTAGAGAATTTAGCTTTAGGATTTTATAATGCTAGTTTGAATTCTTATTCACCTATTTCATTTTTATTCTAATGGATCTATCACTTTAACTAGGTAGTTGGTTATTTAGGTTGATTGAATTACATGATAATCCATAGAGCTCAAAAATCATCTACATTTTTGGCAACATCAGTTTTAATCCATCATAATCATCTCTACATAAACACTCCTAGCATCAAAAACATATGTAATTAATCATTCATGGGCCTTTAAAACAATCTATCATAACTTTTATAAGGAGCTTTCTGTGTCAAATATCTAAAATCTAGAGGTTTTGTCATTTATAACAAAACCACAACTATCAATTTATAGAAAATAGTGATTTTGTCATAATAAGTCATGATTTTTCAATCCTAGCTATGGGCTTGTAGATAACCATCATGGTTAACTAGCCACTACAAAATCATAACTCACAATCTATGATTTTGTCTTGCAAGTTACAGTTTTGCACTCTATAGTTTTGATTTTACACTGTGTAGTTATGATTTTGCATTCAATTTTGTATCTTTTTAGTGTATTTTTTGAGTCATTTTATATGAATTTTGAGTCATTTTGGGCCTCCCTCAAGGACCAAATTAATTTTAACATCAGGGGTTCTACCCCTCAAACCCATCCTATATCACGATAGGGAGCTCATGGGGGATGTTACCCCTAGACCCTGCAACAAGCTCTACCCCTTAACCCCAAAATGGAAACCTCTTGACCCCACTAGAGGCTTCCACCCCTATACCCCACATCATGTCCCACTCACCCAAAGAAATTATATATCCAAATTGTAATTTTTATGGTGTTTTTCTTAAGGCATATGGGACTAACATATTGTTTCTTGTAAGGGTGAACTTAGAGGCTATTTTGATGTATCTAACACCCTCTTTTGGAAGGAATATTTTGGTATAAAAACATTGTGTCCTAAATTTTTCCCTTAAAATATTTTAAATCATCAAACTACTAATCGATGTGTTTCATTACCCTTTTTTTGAGTGTCACAAAACTACTAACTATGTGCTTACAAGCTGCCTATCAAAGACAATCCCCATGGAACCTTAAAATCATTTTCCCTTGTATATATATAATTTTAATCACTTTGTATTTTATATATCATTATCATTGTATAACTTATATATTCTTATATATCTCTCACATCTTAATCTTAACTGATTAATTAATCTTTTATTTTCTGGTTTGTATCTTGAGGGCTATGGTTGCTGTATGCTCTCCCCCTTACATCCTTGCAATGATTTTTGGAGGATTAAAAACTACCTATAAACCCTCCATCCTTTTTATTTTTTGGGGGACTAGTGACCATGGATTTCACCACCACACACTAGTCCAAACTCTATGTTTTAGTAGAGTCTAAAGATCATGAGATCTATCATTTGGCACCAAAGTGGAATTCCCCATAAAGGGTTCCATGGAGTGAGGGATAATTAAGCTCCAAGATACAAGGTGGTTAAATAGCATCCTATATGGACTTGAGCCCCACTATACCTTTTTATATATAGGGGATGTACTTAGAAAACTTTTGTGTATACCTATATTAGGAGCCTTCAATCGTAATATGTGTACCACTATAGAAGTCAGTATCAACTCTGAAGTAGACATCTAGTGCAAGTGGGGTTGATAGGGTTCGGTCGATATCATAATGGGTTATTGGCCTACAAACTCACCCTTGAATCTATTGGATAGTGTAGGCCTCAAGTTACACAACCTTGAGTTTACTAATCATAGGTTATAACTTTCTTGCATGAGTGTGTGTTGTGTTAAACCCATGTTATTTGTGAGCCAAATTAGCCTTCACCCTAACCTAAACACACCTATCTAGGTCTTTGCATAATCCATCATATTATATATAATTGTCTCATCATTTTATTATCATCCTCTTATAAATATATCATCTTGTATATCCTTATATTATCTAATCTCCCATCTTCGCTTCATCATGTCCTAGTCTAGTCATCTCCACTCACCATTGATAATATGACATTACTCACTTATCCTAATCACCTCTAGTCCTCCATACCTTATCCCAAAACCACCTTGTATATACTTTCCTTTTGTACATATAATTTAATATATATCTAATTATCCAATTATTGCCTTTAGCCTATCTTATCTTCCATTTTATCCTCATCCCCTTCATCATTGATCATATCCACTCATCACTAATCATTGCCTCATCTCTTGTATATCCTAGCCATCAGATTGTGTATCCTTGTCTTACACTCTTTTACATATCATTATTCTTTTGTACATCATTGTATCCCCTCTTATCATTATAACCACTCATCATTATTCAAACCCCTATCACCAATATCTCATCTTGTACATCCTAGACATCATCTTGTACATATTGTCCTTTTTCCTTACTCTCATCCTAGTCTAACCATATCCACCCATACTTGATCATCCATTATCACCTACATATTATAATCACATATTTCGCATCCTTATCATCATCCCATTGTACATATTGTCCTTTTGTACATCTTTTTACACATCCCATGATATCTTCCATCACCATATTGTCTTAATTTCTTCCTAGTCTCATTACATCCATCTATCATTAGTCATATCCCACATATCACATATCCTAGTCATACATTTTCATCTACATCTTATCCTATATAATCCTAATCATCCCCATAACATCTTGTCTCATTCCTTCCATCCCTTTGTATATCCTTATCTTAATCTCTTATATATACCTTTATTCTCTAGTACATCCTTCTAGTCACATCCTATCACTATATCCACCCATAATTAGTTCATCCCCCCATCACCTAAATATCATAATCATATCTCATCCTCCATTTCTTGTCCTAAGTCTATATCCAATCACTTTTTATGACCTTGTCCTCATCACCCATCTAGTCTATCCTCATCCTATCTTATCCTAGTTTGTTTCTTAGGTCACAACCATGTCCAAACCATCACATATTACCCCTCTATCATCTTATCCTCATTTATCATCATATTTCTCTTTATCATACCATATCTATCACATAATCCTATCCCATCCTATCTTGATAAAAATTAGTCTAAGGTTTTGATCCAGTCTTCACATCCACATCATCCTATTATCCTAGTCAACTATCACTCATTATACAATCAGATCTCATACCTAGTTGATATCATGCTGTCATATTATCACCTTTTTAGTATCAATTTACCAAACCCATCATAATCAATTTAGTTTAATCATATTTTCCTACTCCTAACTAACACCCATCCAATCATCATCTTACTAGTCTTAGATCCTAGGCACCCATCAAATCCTAAATCCTTTTACTAGTTTGACAACTAGACATCATTGATAATACGTTATCACCTATTGAACTATCCATCTAAAATATAACCTTAGTCTTATATCATCCTAATCACATTTATTTCACCTTATTTTCATCATCACCTATCATACTAGCTCGATCATTGGACCCACTTTATTCAAGGAACCATACTTAATTATCCTCCCTCCAATCATCCATATATTATCATTCATCCCCCATGGAGTTATACCCCTCTTTCATAGACCAATAAATAACTACCAACAAGGATGAGATACTCTTACAAAATTTTTTGATGTGTGTCCCACTTCCCAAAGGTATTGATCCCATTCAACTTGTTTCACCCCTCATTTAAGCCCCTTCTTGTGAGTCCCAAACAAATCCTCCCTATGCTATCCATAAACCATCCATTTCCCATTACCATAATATTCAAAGGGAATCCAATCTTGGCCATCTCGACTACTACCAATCCATCCAACTAGTTTCATCAACAATAATTTGATCTATGACCCAATGATTCCATATTTTAGTCACATAGTGAAATGGGTCCATATACCCCTCTTCCTATGTCCTTGGAAGCCCTTTTCATATCAATTCCTTTTCATACCTAGCACCCATCCAATCACTATTTTTCTAGTATGAAAGGTATTTTATCCCATCATCTCCTAGTCTCCTTACTAGATTGAACTCTTGTAGGGCCTTATCTATTGGTAATCCTTGGTCATCACTTTTATAAAACACCTTCCTTGACCACTTTTTGATTCAATTTCATGCCCAAATAAGTATTCAAAGACTTTGTCACGTCACCTACCCTTCCATACTAAACTAGGGGAAACACCTTGTCCTAATCCTATTCATGATCATCCTATCTAAATCAAAGTCTCTCCTACATCATAATCATCCTAGTCCATTAGGACACTACATGTAGATACTTGTGTGTGTTACATGTTTGTTCTGTTTGTATTGTTTGCATGTCTTTTGTCATGCATATATCTTGTTTGTCTTATATATTTTTTGTATCATATCTTTTTATCTATTGGGAAATTATTAAGGATGTTATGAGGACACCAAAAGTGCCCTCAAAGATGTAGATTTTGCTACTTGCCCATGCACTTTGGCACCACATCCTCTTGGTCATGTCTATATCATGGGTCATACTACCAAGTGTCATATCTTTTGGATTACTTAAACTATGATGAGCCTTATAATAATTATGATGGCTCGATCATCTACACCATCATCATTTATCTAATAATCTAATCATCCTTTTTACCATCACTAAGCTCATCCTATTAGCTCATCTGACTAACATCCAAAATTTTATCCTCATTTTATCATTTGGGTCATCATCCTCTAATAATTAATTATCATCATCATCCTCCTATAGTCAAAACTACATTAGCCTGAGGTCTTTTTAGACTATGCAGGTAGCACTTGGCTATGTTTCAACTCCTAAGGATAGCTTGAACACTATCTCTCTCATCCAAACTCATCCTCAAGTTCTACATCATATAATCCATCAATTTATTGGTCATTTAATCATATCATTTATACTCTATCATCACATGAATTATATTGTTTGATTTAGCTTTGAGCTACACCAATATTTAATATTATCAAATCATCATTGATCCTAAACTAAATCTCTCCCTTGCATGCATCTTTCTTTGGATATGTCTAAATATTGTGGCCTTTTAATCTTATCATCATCATGTTATGATTGATTCCCCCTTGGGATGTGTCAACAACCATGACCCAGTCATCTCTACTCCCTGTGTATGTGTCTTTGCTAAGGGCATCATCAATCTATAGCTCACTGATCAAGATGATTTATTCTTCTTCAACTATCTCACATCTACTATCCCATTCCCTAATCTATCAATTTAATCCCACCCATCATTTCCTCTTTTGATTGGCCATCCATTTCATTATTCCCTACATGACCCCTCGATGGGGCATCATATCTACTAACATTCATCCATGAAATGGTTTTTCTTTGAAAGACCATCATTCCTTCCACTTCACTCCACTCGTAATTCCATTTCAAAGAGGGGGAAAATATATACACCTGAATTTTCTCACCTAAATTATTGTCACTAATATTCCTAGTAGTGGAGATTAATTCTATTTATCTCATTTATTCTAATTTATCTTACTAATTTATCCCCCACTTAATCATTTATCTAACAGGCCCCTTCAATAATTATTCATTAAATATCCTTAGTATAACCCCAATTCCTCATTAATTCTTTTAAATATTCATTTATCCCCTCCTAATCTCATTCACCTATTATTTAAGAATTTTAAATTCCCAATAGCCCACCTACTAGCTTATGCCTAGGCTCTCCTACACCCCTAGTCCCTAATCCCTATCTAACCTCCCTCGAATCATAATTAATCCATAATAAGTATTCTAAAACCCTCCAAATATATCACATTCTCTATTCTCACCCTCTTCTCTATAAGCCTTCAAATCTAAAGGCTTTTAAGGAATTTTAAATTCCTTGGATAATCTACAACCCTTGATCTCTTCCAACCAAGTTTAAACCTCAACCATTGATTCTTCCATCCTCTATCTATTTAAACAACTCACTTCCTTCATGGAATTCCATGTCCAAGATTCATAGCAAATCCATGTCAAACTAATTAACAATCTTAGGAGTTTATAATTAAGCATCCATTATCCTTGATCAAGCATCCATGTCAAAAATCTAAGTCAAGGTAATCCCAATCCTCTTTGTATTTCATTATATTTAATCATAGTGTAGATAATTTAGCTTTAGGATTTTATAATTATATTTTGAATGTTTATTCAACTATTGCATTATGATTCTAATGGCTCTATCACTTTAACTAGGTAATTGGTTATTTTAGTTGATTTAATTTCATGATTTAATTCATAGAGATCAAGAATAATCTACACTTGTAAGTATATTTGGCATAGTTATTTTATTTTTATAGGATTATATAAATTAATTTAAAATTTTGGAACATATAGCCATTGCATTCATGAATAAGAGGACCAAAATTTTCAAAAAGTCCATACCCAATGGATTGATTCAAAGGCTATTAGATTCTTGCTTAGTAGGCAAGTTGCCTGCTGAGGTCACTAAAAATGTTCACTTTCTAAGTCACCCAAATTTTGTGAGAGACTCAAAAAATTCATATAGAGGGTATACATGCCCATAAGTATCCTGTTAATCTAAAGCAATTTTGTGCATATATACCTCACATCCATACTCATGGATAAAGTAGTCAGTATATATCCATGAATTGACTAAGTGTTGACTTGCATTCACAAGTATTTTTTAATGCACACCCTATATAGGAACCCTCGACACAGACATAAATGGTACATAGGTTCAAAGACATAGAGCCCCAGTCTTTAGATAGTGCAAGGAGAGGTGCACAAGAAGAAGTTATAAATCATGAGAAGTACACTTAGGATCTTTAATATTTGTGTGCATTCCTATTCAAACAGGTCCTTACATCTCCATTATGAGGTCACACACCAAATTAAAGATTTTTACTTTTGCACTCTCATAAATCCTAGACTAAAATTTATGCTACATACGTGATACTTCTTAGACTAATGAGGACCTAGTATAAAGTAAAGACTTGAGAAGATTATTTAAAGGGAACTTGGCACAAAAGAGTTAAAATTCATGCACCCCCATAAAAATATTTTATGCTTTCACCCTTTACCTACTCATGGCTCACTGCACAATCTCAATATGCAGCCTTTAGTGCATAGATGTCCTCAAAATTCATAAGTTATTTTCCCAAAGAGACAAATGGAAATGATGTGGTAGTTTAAGGGAGGCCCATGTAGTGATTGACAAGTGGCAGTAAAGTATAAATAGGTAGTTAAAAAAGTATCTGAGTGATTTTGAGGTCTTACTAAGATAACTAAATGTAAAAGTGGTTAAAATATATTAGAATATGATTACATGATACCCTCTAACTATTCTAAATATCTTCCATTCTCAGACACACATGTGGATCCAAAAAACTATTGCCACCAACTCTCTAATCCAAATCATCAGGAAGAATTGAAAAAGCATGGACACAACACCACAATAAAATTAAAATATTGTAGCTACCACCCTAAGAGGCACATTAATTGTAAATGGCTTGAACCATTGTAAAATCCTTGCTCTTAATTGTAAAAAAAGGTTGACATTTTTAGGTAACATCATGCTATTAAAATTTTCCCTCCAAGAGCACTTCTATTGGCTAAACCTTGCATGTTAATTAGAATTAATTTTACCTATCTCTATATTATTCTTACACTCTATGTAATATTTTTGTTTGTTGATATTTTTTTATGGGTAATGTTTTCCCCCCTCATTATTATCCATTCTCAATACTTCTGTGTATAACTTGAAACTCACTTATAGGTCATGTTTTGTGTGCATATGGGTCTATGTAGACATTGTTTATGTATAATTTATTATCCCTCTCAGTGTTACATTGTGTGCACATGACTCTATATGAAACACTTATGCATTTGGGGTGTCCTTGATGGAGTCTTTATGATAACATATTGTTCTCAAATATTTGTAATGTGTCCATGGCAGTAAGAATGCTTGCTCTATTCTTAGTGTATCACCTTTCACTTTCTAGAAAATTCTTACCTTATCCCTCCCTTTTCCCTCAAGAATTTTAGGTTTAGATTACCATTAGATTTACCTTTCTTCCCTTTAGGTCTCTACACTAGTCAAACTAGGTAAACTTAGAATATAAATAATTTGGCCTACTTTGGAGGCGCATCCTAAAGATCACAAGGGTCCTACACCTCGGGCACATTCCCATCAGTATGATGAGACAATGGATGCTCTATACGAGTAGGGAAGAGATAAAATAATACTTCCATGCCCAATAATGAACACTTTTGCACCCTACATAAGGCATTCACACTCTGTGCCCTTCAATAACACCTTTTGTATTGCATACCATCCATGGGTGTATATTTTGAATGATAATATTTACTAAGTATGGGTTGGCTATGGATGAATATAAATATACTTGATATGGGTGGACTAATGGTGGATATAACCTAAGGTGGTAGGACCAAAATAAACTCAAAAAAGGGGAAGGTAGGGTAGAGAAGGAGGTTTATGGACCACACAAGATGATTTTTTTCTAGACCAACACTTGAACTAGAAGTTAGATAAAGAATCAAAGACCAATATTTTTTGTAGGTTGTTGTATCACACCATCAATCAAACATAGTTAGGAGTTAAATGAAAATAAAATATAGCATAAGTAAACACATAAAATCAAAAATTGTTGTATTTGTAAAATTGCAATAACACATATATAAGGGGGTTATAATTCATATGCAAAAGGCATTCATATCTGTAATAACTCAATATAAACAATCTACATATTAAAAAATAACTCATACACAACCAAAAAAATAAGAAACTAAAATAACATAACTTTTTACAAAATCCATAAATTTGGAGAAGAATCAAATTTTGCACATCAACACTAAATTGCATAACTTTTTAGAATTTTTTTTAATATTAATAGCCAAAATTATCCTCTATTTGGAATAGGATGACACAAGTATAAATAGTTTGGGATGGGTAAGTCCTCATATCTCAAGTTAAGTCTAAAAGTACATATCCAAAAAAAAATACTTGCATCTAAATATCATGCCAAATTTATGTGTACAATAGTCAATCTAGAATAGAATTTTACAACTAAAATACAATAAATACATGCAATGCAAATTTATAACCAAAGTTTTAATTTAACTAAACCATTTAATTACATATTTATATTTATCAAGGTAATGATGTGGCACCACTAACCAAATAAGATGATAGAGTGATAGCTAAAGGAACTACATTAGCCATTGTTGTGCTTTCTAGGATTAAAATGGGCCCACCTAGAGTATGCATGACTACATATCAAGGAAATTGATAAGTATTTCTGGAAGTAGTGGAACTTATAGCTAGTTGAGTGTTAGGTGTTGATTTGAAGATCCATACTTAGCATTAATTTATTTAATTAATGTATGGGAAGCTTCAAACTTCTTATTAACAACATCAAAATTGAGTAAAGAGGGATTTAAAATATTGATGGTTTCAGCCATCAACCATGTATGTTTCACTTATGAGCTCTTAAATTTAGCTCCCAAGGCCTCTACTGTCGTTACTCTATCCTTCAAAAAAATTATCAGTTGTAAAATTTCATCATTAGTTTTATATATTGTGCCTTCGACCTCTTCCTCAAAGTTATTTGTTGTTAATTTAAGAAGGGTTTCAAAATTTGATCTAGTGAGCAATTCACATGTAGAGGTTATCACTTTAGTTATCCTCATATCATTTATAATTTATAAGTTTCTTATCCACAATATTTATCAATAGATATTTTATCTAGTTATTCCATACAAGAGTAGCATCTCTTTTAGTAATCACATAATTTAATGCCCATGCTGCATCCTGACTATTCATTGATTTTAACTTATTAAAATCATTGATCCTAAAACACTAAATCAAAAAAGGTTAGTTTCTTTTCATACTCCTTCAACTGGTGCCATAAATTAAATATCTTTACCTTCTCTCACTATTTTTTCCCTCTATAAAACTAAAATTTCTCAAAATATTATACAACTGAGTAGCTGCACTTTATATACTATCTACAAATTCACAAGGGACATGTATGATTTTATTTTATAATATCCTTTGATGTTCCTTCTCCTTACTTTTATACATATTTTTCATTTTTTCCCTAGTATAATCTATAAAATTATATAAATCTTTAGTATATTCATTTGGATCACCAATATTACTTTTAGCCTTCTTACTTAGGGGAAATAGATTTTCTCTCTGCTTAAATTCCATTTCCTCTCTTGTATCTATATTTACAGCCTTCATGTTATTCACCCTTTGTATTTTTTGCTTTTCCTATCAAATATGGTAGATATTATGGGTAATTCAATAAAAACTAAATTATGCCTCTCATCTTACTTTCCCTACATCTCTCTAACCCATTTAGGAATGATAATTTCACCTTCTTATCCTAAGGGACTTAGGTCTTCTAAGGTAGAGCATAGAGGTGTCATAATAGGGGTTATATTCGGAGGAGTAAATGGATAAGATGTTAATGTATCACTTATTTAAATAGGAAATTGAAATGGGGGGTATATAATCCCTTGCCATGGTGAGGGCTCCCTCTATGGATTAACCTTAGTTATAAACTTGGTCAATTCATAGGTTCGTAAAACTTAAAATGTGGTTAAATATATAGGGGATGTTTGTGTCATAATCAATTCTAATTAAAGTGAAGTTTTCACCAGGATTGGTGGCATTTTGGGATTAAAAATAGAAATAGTTGCCAAGTTTTTAAAATAGACTGCCTTATTAGGAGTTCTTATTTAGATAGATGTTGAAAGAATAGATAAATCAAAAGAACTATATATTGTTTAAGTACCTAAAATTTAAATATAATAAACTAAATAATAAACCACCTCATTTATCTTTTAGCTTTGCTACACTATGAGGATTGGCTAGTCTATGGCATCAATTAGTGTTTCTTCTTCCTATAGACTTCCCAAGCTCAAAGTCTTAACCTTTTACAACTTTGCATATTCATATTCCTTACCAAAGGCTTCCTCCTCACCTTAATTTTATTTTAATTCCATCATAATATTTACATTCTCTTCCTCATTCATGTTATAGTATACCAAGGATATCACATGTTCCTCTTTTTTAGCCTCCTCTTTAGTAAGGGATTCCTCTATAGTAATTAGATTGAAAGATGGTCTTTCCTCTAATTATTGACTTATGGAGGGGGTTGGGATGACTTTGGTTATCCTTAGGTATGTGGGTATGAGAGGGATAATAAGTGAGCAAGATGATGAAACAATTGAGGTAACTACAATAGTATGAACTACTACTGTTGGTGGTAGTGATGGAATGGAAGGTCTAACAACATTAGTGGAAGGTGAAGTGGATGAAGATGGAAATGGTTGAGGAAATGGAGGGGGGATATAATATATGATAAATAAAACTAAAAAAAAATATAGATGAATTACTTGTGTGCCTATTTTGAGGGGTAGTATAGGTGCCATAGTAGATGCGCTCCTCTACCTATCTTATAGAGATGGAGTTATCTCCATAGTAGTGGTTGTGCCTGAAAGTGCATTAACAAAGACTAAATAAGTAAGATTTATTTTAGGACCAAGGAGATTATTGAGAATTTATTTCATTATCCAAATGTTCACCTCCCTTTTAATTTTTGACCCCTCATCTTTTGGATCTATCTCTTATGTGATAAGAGAGTGGGGTTGGCTTGGCCCTATTAATTTATGTGTTTGAGTTGGAGGCCACTCATGGCTTCATGCCTTTTTGTCTTGTACTTCCATCTCACTTGTATACTCCTTAGTAATCTATGGATTATATTGTATATCCTAAGATACCTATTATAGAATAGATTTTCACCCTTTGAGAGGGTGTTTCAAGTCCTCTAACTCTAATCTACACATGGGAACAATCCTAGGTTGTGTGTGACCTAATGAGTGGATTGAACCTCTAGATAAAGGCTAACTCCATTTATGTATCAATTAGGGTCAATCACTAATATAATAGATTTTAAGTAAAAGGGGAGAAATAAACTATGAACTAAAATGGGGGTGATACACCAAATGTTATGACCACTACCATTGATTTGCATGTATATTAAGACCTATAAGACTGTAATAAACATACACTTCTTCTAAAATAACCTATCACATAGATTATTTACAAAGAGATAATGTATTATTCAAGTATAAGGGATGATTTTTTACACTTATAATCCACATGAAACCCATGATGACACTCTTCACAACCTACAACAAGGAATCCAACTACATGAAGGTAAAAGGAATAAGACAACAACCAAGATGAACTCAATCTATACTTGATCATATCAACAATTAAAAGATTCACACTATAAATAACAGTATAAGGAGGTAAAAATATTCATTCATTGATCAATATTCATACAAAATATTATGGATATGCCATACTTTTAGTGGAAGTATCCTTTATAATGCCAAAATCAGGCATACATATAGGAGAAAGAAGAAAAGATAGAGAAAAGAGGTATCAAAATCCAAAGATGGATGAGAATCACTCATGAAACAAGTTAAAACATATCAAATGATAATTATAAATTCTCTCCTTAGCATGTGTTTACTTCATTTTATGATGATCCTCTCAATGTGGCATAGGAGTTTTGTCTTGCTTGATGATTCATCCTTAAGCTCTCAAAACTTCCGATTGTGATAGATTAAGAGGTGAAAATTCATATTATTAGAGTCTAAATTCCTTTATTTATCTTGGAAACTTGTTTAAAGATTATAACCAATCATATTTCCATCTATATTCTTTAATTTCATTCATAACTCTCACATTTGTTCTCTTAGAGGCCTAATCCTTGTAGCCTTATTTTCACAAAAAGATCCTAGGTTTGAAATATTCATATATATTATAGGAAACAAGAAATAATAATTTATTACCCTTTATCCCATTTTATCTTCACCCAAATTTTTAGGACCCAACTCTCAAGTTAGACCTACTAAACTAGCACCCATTTTTCCCAATTAGGCCTAAAATAAGCCTATAGTACTAGAGACCATATAATACTATGATTTAATACTATAAAACCATAAAAATATTTTAGGTAATATCAAATAAGGTATGATGGAAAATATTTATACATTTTCAATGGTTAGAACTTGAGTTATGCAAAATGAAAGTTTTTGAGCCCTAGGTTAGTTTAAGCATAGGCTTGAGTAGGCTGAAAGCAAAGAAAAAAATAGGAAGAGTTTTAAGGAAATTAAAACCAAACCAAGAAATTTTTTAGATCTTCTCCAACTTCCCTCAATCCCTATAATAGTCATTTGTCTTTGATCAATCTTCAAAACTCTCTAACATGTTAATTTTCATAATTATGTGTGCATTCTTAGGACTGTCAAGTGGGTTATGAGTTTGATTGTATTTTTTTATAAAATTATAGCCATATTAAAAAAATTCCATGCTCCCTCATTATTTTATCACACATTAATTTACCCTATTCATTTCATTATTATACCCAAAACACATCTCTTGATCACACTTGTGTAAAACTATACTTGGTTGTAGGTTTTCTTACACTATGTTTTGAGCATGGATCCTCTTCTAATGGATTATTAGAATTTGAATGGTTTATTCTCAAATATATATATATATATATATATATATATTTCATGGTCTCTTTATCTTTTTATAACCTTTAGTCTTTAACTTTGATCCCAAAGTTACACTTTTCCTTCAAACTTGTGCAGGCATGTTTGTGTATGGGCATTCTGAGTTAGATCTTTTTTAGGTTTAAATAAAGGGGTATTTTATTAAATTATATTAATTATTCCACCCTAAATATAAACTATTAATTATTAACATGACTTTAACTCTTCATTTTCTCTCTCAAACTATCATGTTTTATGCAATATTTGCTTCCCTTTGATTGAGAATGTGGACCTACAGGTCTGTATTCTTTTAGGTCTAAATTATTCTAAATATAATCAATTTATAATGTTTTTACTGGTCCCCTAATACTTATATTATTATAATTTAACCCTTATACTAGTTTACAATATCAAAAACTCTTTCAAGTCTCTCACATGCCTCCACTCATCTAGTTTTGTTTATAGACACTAAATCAATGATCTTAGGTCTATACCCTACTAGTTCACTTCAATAATGATCATAGGAGTTTTTACCATTGATATATATTATATAATATTCCATTATTTATACCTTGAAGTATATAAATATATTTCTCATGTACATACTACCACTCAAAAGATCAAAGGTGTCTGCTCATAAGACTTTCTCTCTTGTCTTTGAAGGTTGTAGGTTCATATTTGGATTGTATATGCACTAAGTGTATGCTTGGGATTACTTTCGGTGATATTTTAAGTTAATTTTGTCTTTTAATTTCAAACCAAACTTATTATGAAACTTTTCAAACTTATCAATATGATCAAATCTATAGTCCTCTTATTCAGGCCTGTAGGTGCATACATAACCTATCTTTTAACCTCTCTTTCCATGGATAGTCTTGTATAAACTTGGAAGAGATTGATTGGGATAAAAAATTTAACATATACTCCCCTAATTTCATTAAAACCCACTTTCATTCATAGGTTATATACTTCTTTATTTACTCATTCACACTTGCAGACTTGTTGAAGAACACCAAGACCACAAAGTCTCACATAACCTATTATCTACCCTTTATGCTTGGTATCTGAATCTTAAAGAGAGTAAAAAGAAGAATGAGAGGTTTTTTGAAGATTTTTAGAGACCAATTGAGTAAATAAACCTTTAAAAACACCAAAACCTTGCATGTCATCTTCATAAATCAATAAACATAGCCCTTTTCTTTCCACTACAGTGTTCATACTACCAAATAAATATTAAAAGTGATGTAGGAAGATCAATGGTATATTGAATGACCTCAAAAAATATTTTAATCTTATCAAAAAGATCCAAAATTCCATGAAACTACCTAAAACTAAGATAATGGGGCTTTAGGAGGGTTTTAGAGCATTCACTTTGTTAATAGTGGTTTGTAATGTTTATCCCCTAAAACTTTCAAAAAATGTATGAATTTCAAGGGTATAGGGCCCCCTATCTTCCCCTAAGATCATTTTAGTGAACTCATTTTCTCCTTCATTAACCATTATTAATAAGCTAACCCTTCTTGGTATTCCAATGACTCAATGGAGTTTCTTTAGTGAGATTTGGCCTATTTTGACCTAATAAACCTTCTTGAGCATGGATATGACCTTTAAGGAGCTACATGATGTTGTGATCCTCTTGGATGGAGATTATCATGTTTCATGCATAGAATCCTACAAAACTCATCCAAATTCCTTCTTCACTATGTTCTTTTTTTGTAAATTATTCTAGAAGGAAAAAAGAAAGTATTCCTACCCTGCATAAAGAGGAAGCAACATACCAAGACTTATTTCATAATTTACTTATGTCATTCAGAGTGCATCATGATATATTTGGGGTTTAAAATAATGAATAGAGGTTGATATATTTTATAACTATATGTTTTTCCACCTTTTGAATATTGTATAGACCCAAAATAATATGGTGTCAACTTCTTTGAATGCCACATGGCCTTGATTAATCTCCCTTTTCATTTGTAGTTATTCTTCCTTGATGCTCTTTAGTGAAGTAACCTTATCTCATGTCTTCATGTGAGTCAAATATGATTTTTACTCTTGAGAATTACCTTAAACTCTATAAAATTACCTTAAATTTTATAATCTATATTGTAAAAGACCTTTTTAAACCTCATCAAGGATAAAGTTATGAATACTAGTTAATAAACTAATTTTATGACTTCACCTTATAACAACACCTTGAATTGGATCCTTAAAAAACTTGAACATCACCTCAAGACACTACCATAGGATATAACATCAATAAAAGGAATCACAAGAGCCATTAATAGGGTTAAAATGTTTGACAACAAAGTTTTCAATGATTCTCCCCTATGGTAGCCAATTTTAGCTAACACTACCATCATATACATTTGTTTGCTTTTCATCCTTATCCATACTTCAGAGTCATTTGATGCATTTAATAAAATTACATAATGTTCATGCCCCTAGTGACTGTATGTGAGGTTTACCTTCTTCTTCTCACTCAGGGATTGGAGGTAATCCCTAATTTTCCTTTTGGGGTCCCATTCTCTAAACTAGACCTCATCAAAATTATATCTAGTTCTAACCTTTCCTAATTGATTAAAGTGAGCTCATACCATGTATTGGACATGGACAATAGTTATAAGATTTTTAAATTAATAGTCCAAATGTTTCTTTCCTGGTGCCTCATCTATGTTATTATATATTTGGTATGTTATTTCCTACTTTTTAATTTTTTTAAGACATGGCAAGGCAAGAAAAAAGGTTGTGTCCTTGTCCCTCCAATCCTAGTAATTGTTACATCAAGGTAATAATAATAATCCCACATTTTTAAATGGTTCTCTTCAAGTTTTTTATTTTCCTAAGCATCTAGGTACCATGAATCATTTGATACACTTAAGGGTATACTTATGTACATATCCTTTTAATTTCTATTCAGAATCTGTAAACAAACATGAATGAGTAGTCCTCATAGATTCTATTTTCAACATATTTGGTTAATGGTTGACATAATTCTCAATTTACCTTATGAACTATGGTTAGGACTTCATCTATTTATTAAGAAATCATATAAATATTTCCATCTATTATCCTTTTTTCATCTTTATACATCTAAGATTTTAGCCAACCATTGATAATTTCTAATAGGGCAATAATTTTGTAAGAGGTCAATAAGATGTCCAATAGTGGGACCAATTTTACTTACACATAAATGATACTATGGAATCCATATAGTCTCTTTAGGAGAGACATGGCTATCCTAATCCTTGGTCTAAATTTGATAATCTTATTGGATGATAGGTCTCCTTTGGGATTTAATTTTTATCCTTATAGCAACCATTGTTTAAGTTTTCCTTCCCTTGTGTTGTGATCTAGTAATGTATTTGTTGAGATACTTGGTTATATGGTACCTCATGCACTGGGAATATAAGTTATCTCTTGAATTCCCTCACAAAAATATAAGGAACTATATTCTTTCCTTACTAAAGTGGAGGTAATACCTAGATCAAAGTTCATTAAAAAAAATCAAGGCATATTGATATAGGGAATTACATAAGGTTTTTTCATTGTTTGATGAGTCCTAAAATTTTGAGAGGTATTAGGTCATCAATATATTACTTTTCATCCTTATAAAATTGTCTCTATGTAGAATAAGGAACCATTGAGTCCATTTCATTCAAGAGTGTTGATTAGTGTAGGATTTTAAACTTAAGAGCACCCTTGTCAAACTTTATATCCATATATTCATTGGTTCCCAAACAATATTAGGTAGAAGGAACCTAAATGCATGCTTGATTTCAAGAGGATGCCATTTCTATAATCTCAAGCTATTTAATTTTACTATAGATTATATGAAAATTCTTTGCAAGTTTGTTGGAAAACTAGGGCTTGTAATCATAAGAGAGCTCAAAATCATAATGTTTGTTATAAATTTGATGACAAAGTGACTTTCCTTTCACTTAAATTTTTCATACATTGTCTAAATTATATACCATGAATACCTAATTCGTGTGACTTCAATGTGGGTAATGGTCTCTAGTTTCATCTCATTTTAATTTTGAATTACCAATTAGCTTTGTAAGGTTCACTTACTTTCCAAATGGTAATTATTCATTATCTTTACATATTTAGTCATCTTATTCTTTGACAACTATCAAATTATTACTTACCCACTTTATCTGATTTATTGTCAATCTTTCCTTATGTATGCTTTGTTTATGTACTCCATGGATTTTTAAACTTGTCCATTTCTCACTCACTCAAAACTTTACATTTTCATCTTTACTTTATATGTTTTGGGGCCACCAGTTGATGTAACTATGCCATGTGATGTAACTTAGGTATTTTGGGAACTTAGAGGCTCAAAATCATAGGAGTTTGATCCTCGTTAACTATGTACATCTATGTAAATGTTCTATGTAATGAAAAGTTATCATGTGGCATGATCTTAGGGCTTTGGAGGCATAGAGACTTGGAATCATTGAATCATTAAGCCATTAACTTATTATTTATTCTTTAAATCTCCAGACCAAAATTAATTATGCCACTTATCATCATCTTATAGATTAGAATATCAAGGGTATTAGATCACAAGGCCTCATGATCATTGAAATTGTGTAATCCTTTTGAAGTTATAGATTAATATAAATTTGACACTTGTCATGCCTTTGGGACCACGAGAGCTTAGAACCATTATATGATTAACTTTGCTTCTAATGTTTTTAGGGTTATATGTAATGAAAAATCATCATGTTGCATGATTTTAGGGCTTAGAGACTTTGATCACTTAGCATTTTTTTTAGGCATAAAAGACTGTGTAAATGTGGTAATGACACATATCTAGTTCTCATAGCTTATGATCTCAGAAGACTTATAAATTTTATTTTAAAGGGCCACAGTGTCTAGATAACATAAATATGCCACATGTCATTATCTTCAACAAAGAAAGACAAGTCCTCGATAAGAATAATTTTGATAAGTATTTGTAAATAGTCCTACAAGAACACAAAACACAAGAAGCTATAATGAAGGATAGTAGTATCATTAGTACAAATAAACAATGAAAAATATGAAAATATAAGGTTCAAGATAAATTAAAATAATCATTCAAGCTTTGATTTTCATAGTTTAAAATTCATGCAAATGTAGATTTTAAAGACAACCTTAGACTTTTGAAAATTAAAACTATTTTCATAAATGGCTAAGGCTTAGATAACCTTGAATAAAAGTATTCAAGTTATAATGGGTACCCTTTAAATTTCAAAAAATGGGGGTGTGTGTGTTTAAGGCACAATAAATGGTGATTCAGTGGGAAAATACTCTTGAGTATTTTGAGAACCCATAATCTTAGTAATGCAGCATAAAAAACTTCAGCCCTACCAAGAACAAAATTAATAAACCAGATCTTGAAAAAGACACCTACTTCCTCATTAAACATACTAACCCTTTCCAATCCTTGGATTTGAGTGTGCGATTTTGTGAATTCAATTTTCCCTTATTATAAGAAGTTTTACATAGTTCTAGATAGACATTTTAGGTTTCATTTTGATCTTAAATTCTATAACCAAATAGTAAGGAAATCCTAGGTATTATTATGCTACCAACCAAGTGTCCATAGCCCCAATTTAGATACCTTTGATTCTAATCAAGTACTTGCTCTACTTCCATCCATACATCCATATCCCTAGTATAGATTAATTGAGTCACACCTTTTCTATCAGTTTTTATGATTTTTTTGAAACACAGATAGAAAAAGGGTTAGGAATCACCATTGAATGGGTGTATGAATAAGAAAAATTATTTCAATTAATATGTACCTATCAGTTTCTATTCAATTCTATGTTTATTATCTCCCATCCAAGTTTTATCATGTAATAGTGCAATTAATCTATATAAATGGGAATTCTTTCTGAAACTTGCATGATTATATCCAATTAAATCCTAGAGGTCTAGTGAACTCCTTTAGTCAAATCAAAACCTAGTTTAGTTATAACACATACCTCAATCCTATAAGCTTTAGTACTATCAAAATAAATCTTTATGATGACCAATGGTGCATCCTTTTGAATCATCCCCTTGTTTTTAGTAGTTATTTTGTAATATCAATGTAGATAATTAGTTGGTCTATTCTAAAATTTTATAAAACTAATCTAGAAATCATAACAACTAATTTACTAAAATTAAATGCAAAAAGTAGGAAAGACTAATCCTAGAAATAATAAAAACTATTCTAGAAAGAAATAAATATATTCTATAAATCAATAAATCTAATATAATCCTATAACACCACTCCATTTACATTCATTCTAATGCATGTCTAATTAGAGCAACCATGAAATAGTTCTTCAAAAACTATTCATTGATCGGAAAGGTGAGGTCATTAATTTTGATATCTTTCAATTGGAAAGCATTCTTACTAGAATCTTTGATATTTGGTGTGTTCTAATAAATAAAGGAGTAAACTTATTATGTTTTCCTTTATTCTCATGTGATTTATCACATAAAAACACTAGGTCTAAAATCCTAAAGTATTTGATCTTGGATCCTTTATCAAACCATCTTTTGACAATATCCTAATGTTTACTAAAGTAATATAGTGCTTCAATTCTTGCACCCTTCATATGGATTATGTCAAATAGTCTAGATAGTAATCTTTCATCTTCCCCCATATACTCTTGCATAAACTTGTACATTGGTATTTTAAGAGTAATGTGTAAGATTGGTTGTTTCCCATACACTAGAAGAAAATATGAATCATTGAGGGCTTGCTTATGCCTTGTTTTATCTTCCCATAGTGAATATTTTAATAAGAGATGTCATTCTCTTGGTTTGTCTTGCATTTATCTTATAATAGTATCCATCAAGTTCTTATTGGCATACTCATATACTCCATTCTCTTGTGGGTAATAGTTGGAAGATAATGATGGACCATTTTATGAATCTAGTGGATTGAAATGTTGGACCATTGTCACACACTAAATAAATATAAGTGTTAACCTTGGTCAATATGTTTTATTCTATAAGCTTGATGACATCAATTATTTTGGACTACTTGGTAGCTAAAACTTCTATCCACCTAGTACAATAGTCAGTAGCTATTAGGATAAACTTATGTATTTCTAAATAATTTGAGTTTTTCACCCCAATAAAATGAAGGCCCCATCAGTTGAAATGGTGTCTTTCAATTATTAGCTATAAAGGCATGGTATCATTTACTTCTCTTTTTCAAAATACCTAGTAATCATGACAGGTCCTGATGAGGTTGTCTGAATCTTTTAAGGTCATGGGCCAATAGTATCCCATCCTTAGAATTATGTGAGCTATTTTTTTCCTAAGGGGTGCCCACATGTATCTTATGATGTATGTTATCTATTATATCCACATATTATTCCTTTAAAACATATATTAGGTATACAACCTCATAATTATGTTTGTATATGATTCTCTTATTGATCATATAATGAGTTGATTTGAACATTAGGGCTCATCTCTTATGTCTATTTAGCTCTAAGAATATTTACCTATGAGTAAATAATAGATTATTTGAGTGTACCACCCACCACTAATTACCTAAGTCTCATTAATTTATTCAATATTGATCCATGGATCAGTCTTGATCATCAATTGGATAATACCCTACCCTCTCACCATTTTGGATGACCTAATTTTAAGGTCAAACTCTTGAAGTTTGGAAATCCATTTTCCTCTTCTTTTGCCTAGTTCATTCTAGCCAAGCATGAGCTTGATAGTAGGATCTAAAACAATGGAATATATTTTATTTCATAGAATATAGTGTCTAAATGTTTTCACTACTTTGATCAAGGCATAAATATGTTTGTCTATCATAGAGTATTATAAATTTTCATCCTTTATATTGGTTCTCATGAAGGCGATGGGGCGTTCATTTTCATATTATAGTATAGTAGCTATAATATTTTTTGAATCAAAATTAAAAAATAAAAGTATTTATTAGTCCAGACTATTTAGAATTGGGGCTTGATAAATAGCAGTCTTGATTTATTGGAAATATCTCTAGGATTTTTTCATCCACTTTATCTTGGCATCTTTCTTCATCATAACATTCAATGGTTTGATAATCTCTAAAAATCCAAAAATGAATTTTCATATAAATTTTATCTTACTAAAGAAGGACTTTAGTTTCTTCTTATTATTTGGAGGTGTTAGCTTAGATATGCCCTGAACCCGATCTACATAAATGGAGGTCACATCTTTATTTCCTAAAATATTTCCTTCATTATCTTTGAATATCCTCTTCTTCAACTTGAGTGATGCCCCATACCTCATGCACTTGTCCAACACATTTTAAATATGGCATATGTGATCAGCTCTATCTTTGTAAAACATCATCAAGTCATTCATGTGTATGATGATGCACTTTCAAACCATCCTTTGGAAATCAAATTCTATGGCTCTCTATAAAGTTTCTCCTACATTAATTAGGCCAAACAATATCCTTTTCTATGTAAAATCACCCCACATTATTGTGAAGGTAGTCTTTATTAGATCTTCTTCTTCTATTAATACCTGCTTATAACTAGAGAATTCATCCAAAAAGAACATCTTCTCTGATTCAATCATAATTTGGAGTACCTCATCAAGTGAAGGTAATGGGTAATTGTCTTTCTCTGACACTCTATTCAAGTTCTTTAAATTGACACAGAGTCTGATTTATCCATTTTATTTATTTATTGGTATAAAATTGCCTACCTAATTAGAGTGCCTAATTGGGAAGATAATTTTATCCTCTAGCAATTGATGTACTTCTATTTAAATTAGAGGTTCAATAATTGAATTTATTAGCCTTTATCTCTACCTAAAAGTCTTATGATCTGGCTTTAGTAAGATAATGTGTGTAATGAATTTGGGGTCAAAAACTTTCAAGTATTCATATGTCTAGGTTATCACATATTTGTATTTTTATATTAGGTATTCCAGCTTTTATTTGTCAATTTAATGTAACTCAGGTCTACATTTACATGATGAAGGTGTTGTTCAGTACCCAAATTTTATTTGACAAACATCGGTTCAGTTGCTATTGGTGGTTTATGTTTCAAAGCTTAGTGGTCTAGATCAAAAGATTACTCCAAAGATACCATGATAAGAGGGATGTGATTATCATTCAATTGTAAAATTACATCTCCTCTCAGGTCTAAACCATGCATGGGTTTGAATTATTTCTCATCTATTACCTGAGCTTTGAAAGATCCAAAGTTTTTCGTGAATTAAAAAATACATTGATCATCCTCAAACACCTAGAATTTATACACATTATCTAACATTAAGGGGAAATGAAATATCTCCATTCATAACTTATTCATTTTATAATCTTAGAGTGGTGCAATATTAACATCTAAAATTGCTAGCAAGTTGGCTATCTATTTATGCTCTTTTGAGATAACCCTAATGTCAAATGCTTTAAAAGACTCATTCAGGTCCCAAGCTCAGTGTTAGATAATTGATCTTGCATGGTACTTCTTACAAATAAAACTAACCACTAGTTTATAATCACCAAAGATCTATAATTTCTTAACATTGTTCTTGAGTGCAAACTACAAGCTAAGGATTAGAGCATCATACTCTACTATGTTGTTGGTGAAGGCTAACTACAACCTCTAAGTAGTTAAATATTGATTACCATTTGGTTTTGTTAGGGATGTACCAATATGAGAACATTTATTTCACCTATTTCCATTGAAATGGATATTACATAACTGAGATGGACCTTTAAATTCTTATTAAGGCATCTCTTGCTTGGTGGTGAATGTATAAAATCCTACATGTGAAGATATGAAGTTCACTTTCTCATTAGTGGTGTTATACTCAATAATTAGGTATTTCATCTTTGGTTCTCTATCCACCCAAATATTATTATATTCAAAGTTACATGGAAATCACATGTGTGAAAAATTCATGGCCATGTATCCATTCAGTGTCTTGGAGCAATCCCATATTATCAAGATATTATATGTTTTTGGAATGTCGATGACCAAGATGTTAGTGATTTATTATACATATGGTTTAGATGATAATTGAATATGCATATTTTTTAATTATCCAACACATGGGATATAATAATTATCTAATTATAGGACCACCCTATTTAAATTATCTAGAGTTAACTAAACTTCTTTCACATAGCCATCAACATCACATTGGCCAAGGCACCCAAGTCAACCAAATAGTTGTGCACATTTTTTTTTGAACATTTAGATAGTTGGCATAAATAGTGGTACTTTAGGTTCATCTTTAAATACCATCACATTTTCATGTGCATATTTGTATTTATACAATGTAGAGGATCTCCCAATCAAGGATTTGATTCATGTCTATCTTAGTTCGATAATCTTATCCAATTCATAAAGGGTGATATTGGCCTTGATCTTTTACATGTCTTCCAAAATGTTATACCCATCCCTAATTTATAGTTTTGTGCTCTAAAAATACTCATCCCTCTTAGGGAAGGTGGATTATTTTTGAACTGAGAATCTGTAATGATAGTAGCATTAATATTTGGAGGTATTGAAGTAGTAATTGAATGCTTACTCCTCAGATTCTAGTTGTTTCTCCTTTATTTGATTATCATCCTCTTCTATAAATGGGATATCATAGGTTTAAAATACCATTACTATAATATAATATCCTAGATTAGTAGAGGAATATGTCTATGCTTGATGTGCATAACCTTCTTTTGTATCCATCTCCTAAAATATCTCGGAGGCTACACAGAACTCGATGTAGTTTAACACACTGTGTTGTGTAGTGTTATAAACTTGATACAAATTTGGAAGGGTTCATTCCATGATGTTGATATCTAGCATACTATTAGGTGGATGTTGATATATATTATTCTTAGACTTATTATAAGGTTTGTTGTACCTCTAGAATCTAAATCTCTTATTGGTATTATGTCCTTCAATGTTACCCTTGCATTTTTGCATGTTCATAAATTCATTACTTAATTCATACACCAACCTATGGATTGATTTCAATTCTATTTTTATGGAATCATAATTAGTACCTTGTGTCATAGTAGTATTGATTGGTATCAATTATTTAATTAGGATTTTATTGTTAGACTCAAACATAAAATTATTCATAAATCCAAGATGTTAGTTTGGGGAAGCATGGGTTAAAGGCAAATTATTATACACCCAATTCTAGTTTTGGGCCAAAGTATTCTAATTTGCATTTGGAATTAGACTAAAAGCTAGAAAAATAAGTCCAAGACTAAGTGGGGATAAACATTGCATATGAGGGATCAATTGTTTGTGTATGTTGATAGCTTCAATATAAACCAAAGGCATTGTATCAATACCAACAACTCTATGTATAAAGATAATAGTGACAGGGTCTAGAGTGTTCTTTTATATCTCAAGTATAATACCTCATTGGGTTTGTAGGTAGTCTCAATTTTTTTATACATATTTTGTAATCTAGCATTGAAGGCTCAGATTGGCTCATTTGGTCCTCATCTCATGCTTTCAAAGCGTTGATAAACAACACTTTCATTGGTGACCCATCCAAATTATGCCAAAAATATGTTTTGAGATTCTTCCAAAGACTTGAGTGAACCTTTTGGGACATTAAGAAACCAATCATAGGTTGAATTTAGCAATGTGAAGGGAAATAATATCCATGCCATGTTTTTGTGGGTTACATTTAATATCCCTAAATTAGTTTTAAAGGCCTCAATATGTTAGTCAATAGTCCTTCCTCCCGAGGGATAAAAGGAAGGAAGATAAGTTTTAAATATTTCTAGATAAAACTATGTTAGATTTTTTCAATCAAGAAAGGAAGATATTTCTTAGATTTTTTGGGTAGATCATGGCTAGCTTCAGTAATGTTGATGGCATATCTAGTTAACTAGGTTGGAACTACTACTTAGGGTAGAGCCATTGGGAAAAGTGGAAGATGGGGTTGTATACCTAGAGAGAATAATTGGGCTAGGGGTTCTCTCCTAACTCATTTTCTACACCTAATATTTTTATGGATTTATAATGGTAGGAATAGTAACTTAGTGTCTGAATTTGACCTTGTTAATATTTTTAGTGATTCCAATAAAACTCAAGTGATTCTTCTCAAATAAAATATAGGTGGAGGTACATGCCATCCTTCTAGCATTAGTTTAAGCTTTTTATTGATGTGGGTTTTACATATAACCCAAAAAAAATTATTATGTAGCCTCTAACATTTTAGGATCAATGAAAATAATTCACTCCAAGGTATGAGTTATATGGTATTCATTTTTTTAAACAACCTATTAGTGGAATAGTAGTGAATGAAGCAATTTTTTTACCATGTATGGGTTGGATACAAATGAATTTGAATCTACTTGAGATGTGTGGCCTAGTGATGGATTTAACTTAAGGTGGGTAGGACCAAAATAAACTCAAAAAATAGGGAAAGGTAGGGTAGAGAAAGAGGCTCATGGACCACACTAGATGAAACTTTTCTAGACTGGAGATTGAAATAGAGGTTGGAAAATGAATAAAAGACCAAATTTTATTGTAGGTTATTATATCAGACTAGAAATCAAACATAGTAGGATTCAAAGGAAACCAAAATACAACATATTTAAACACATAAAATCAAAGGTTGTCATAGTTTTAAGACTGCAATAGCACATCTACAAAGGGGATTATGATTCATATGCAAAAGGAATTTAGATAAAAAATAGCTTAATATGAACAATGTATATATTAAAAGGTAACTCATGCATAACCAAATTGGATATTCTTAATCCACAAGTTTGGAGAAAAATAGGTTTTGCACATCAAGACCAAATTGTAGAACTTCTTAGAATTTCCTATTAATCTTAATAGCCAAAATTATCTTCCATTTAGAATAATAGGATACAAGTATAAATACTTGGGATGTGTAAGTCCTCATATCTCAAATTAAGTCTAAAAATACATATCCAAAAATAGGACTTGCATCTGAATCTCATGCAAAGGATACACATATAGTCAATCTAGACTATAATTTTACAACTCAAATATAATATATACATGAAACATAAATTTGGAACTAAAGTTATGATTTAACCAAAGCATGAAATTAAATATTTATATTTATCAAGGTGTTGATTTGACACTGTTGACTAAAGAAGATGATAGAGTGATAGCTATCGGATTGGCCACGATCTTATATCCTTGCACAAAAGATTGAGAAAATCTATGTATAAAGTAATAAAATCACAAATAAATTCCAAAGAAGGAATAATCTTGTCTTCACATGGTAATATTTAAAAAAATAATAGCTTGAATAAAATTATATTAACCTCTCTAACCTTCCAAAAAGGAAAATTGGGGTACATATAAGAAAAATTAGGGCAACATGAGGAAGCCTCTAATTTTCCTAATTAGATAATTACATTAAAAATATAATTAACCTATGTGACCCTTTTATAACTAACCTAAGGAATCTTAATTGACAAAGAATGGACATAAGGCCATTTAGGTAAAACCTAATGGGAAAAAACACTACACTAACACCCCCCCTTAAGCATAGCTTAGGTGAGATGAGAATTGGGTCTCGACATTGAATGCCTAATGAGGTACCTAAGTACATATTGAAGAACCTCCATAGGAGGAAGTAAAAGGTGGAGAATCCCTAACCCTAATGAGAGATCACAGATGACCAAATTTACTCTCTATGAATGGCTTGGTTAGAATATTTATAATTTGCTCTAATGTTGGACAATACTAAAGATCAATGACTTGATCACTGATAAGCTCCTTGATGAAGTGCATGTGAATATATATGTGCTTGGTCCTTTGATAGAGAACTAGATTCCTAAAAATATAGATAGTGATTTGGTTATCACAGTAGATAATTATTAGATTATGAAATTGGATACCAAACTCAATGAGAATCTTCTGAAGCTAGATTGCCTCAATGGTGGCATTAACATCCCCTATGTATTCTACCTCTGTAGATGATAAATCAATTACATGTTGTTTCTTGCTTGACCAACTTATTAGACCCAAACCAAGTGATAAAATATAGGCTAAAGTGGAATTTTGACTTTAAATATCTCCAGCCTAATATGATCTATGTATTCGATCAAATCAACCTCTATTCCTACTCCATAGTGTATCCCATAGTTGTGTGAATCCTAAATGTAGTACAAAATATGAGTAGCTACTTTCTAATGCAATTCATGTGGCTCCTACATAAATCAAGAGACCATGCCAACTGCATATTATATGTTAGGTACAGTGTGTGTGAGATAGATAAGACTGCCTATAAGTTGCCAATATGGAGTTGCATCAACCAATGGTGTAGGATAATCAACCTCAAGATTCACACTAGATAAGAAGGGAGTAGGAATAGGATTACAATTATACATTTTAAACCTCATAAGAAAATAAAGAGAATCCTTGGATTATGATAAATTTATCCTAGAGTCTGACTGAATGATTTCAATCCCAAAAAAATAATGCAAAAATCCCATATCTGTCATTTAAAATCTATCTGAAAGTGCAGTTTTCACTATTGAGATGGATGATCATTAGCTCCCTGTAATGATAAATTCATCCACATAGAGAACTAGGATCAATAGATAATCATCTTGTCTCAAGATGTAGACATTCATATTTGAATGACATCTAGTGAACCCAATTATGAGGAGAAAGGAGTTCATCTTGGCATACCATGCTTGAGGGGCCTATTTGAGTTCGTAGATAGATTTCCTAAGTCTATAGACCAAGGAGAAATCTTCCAAAAAGCCTTGTGGTTGCTCTATGTAGATGTCTTCTTTGAGATCACCATGTAGAAAAGCACTCTTGACATCCATTTGGTGAACATCCCACTGATGTGTGGTTTTGATGGCTAGAATGAGTCTCATAGACATCATCTTATCTATAGGATAAAATGTCTCAGTGTAGTCTATGCTAGGCACCTAATAAAACCCCTTTTAAACTAGATGAGATTTGTACTTATCAATAGACCCATCTACACAATACTTAGTCTGATAAACCCATTTGTAACAGAGTAATTTTCTTCCTTTAGGAAGAGGGACCAAGTCTCACACTTTGTTCTTGATTAGGGAACTATACTCCTACATATTAGAATCCCATTTTGGAATTTCAGATGTCTCATGAAAGGTTTTTGGATCTAAGGCAGTGGCCAATTATGCATGTGAAGTCCCCTAAAATTATGCACGTGTATTCCTTGTATTCAATGGATTTCTAACCCATTTCCTATCACTTTGAAGTGTATGTCTGGCCCAAGTGGGAATAGAATTATATGATATTGTAGATTCATGAGGTGAGTCATCATCATCTGAAGTGTGAGTGTGAGATGGAGGAGGATAATCCTCATCATTTCTCTCATCACCTAAACTTGAAGAAGAAGAAGAGTCATCCTAATCATTAAGAGGATTTTGAAGTTGATCCAAGTCATTATCTGAGGTGGAATCAATGTCCAATGAGACTTTTGAAGAGTCTAGAGTACCAGTAGTGAGTTCAAGTGGGCCCTTGAAAAACTTAACACTCCTTCCAATGAATAACTCATGAGTTTTAGGATGAAGAGGCCTATATCCCTTACTACCCTCTACATAACCCACAAAGATATGAGATTGAATTTGAGGGTACATTTCCTTCCATTTCTTCTTGGGAATACAAGCCATTATCGGTGATCCAAACACTCAAAAGTGATCTACTATGGTCTTGTGACCATCCCAAGCTTCAAAAGGAGTGATTCCTTTCAAGGATTTATGTGGAACATGGTTTTTAATATAGCATGCATAATTGATTGCTTTGGCCCAAAATTGAGGAGCAAGAGACTTTAATTTAAGCATAAAATTGGTCATTTTCTTCAAGGTACAGTTATTACATTTGGCCACACCATTCTATTGAATGTATGGAACTATGTGTTGCATCTGAATCCCCTCTCATGTGCAAAACTACTCAAACCTATTGTCGACATACTCCCCACCATTATCAGTCCTTAATATTTTGATGAAATAGTCTGACTGCTTCTCCACAAGTGCCTTGAAATCCTTAAAGTGATTACAGACCTCAGACTTTTTTTGATAAAAAACACCTAGGTGTACCTCAAAAATTCATCAATGAATGTGATCATGTATCTAGTCTTATTGAATTAAGGTTTTGAAAATGGACCTGTTATGTCAATATGGACAATTTTCAAATTTTGTTCGATGCTCCTTGCTTTACCATTATCATATTTCTCTTCTGGATTCTTTCCAAGAAGGCATCCATTGCATAGGCCATTTGAAAATTTGACTTTAAGTAACCCTAAAACCATGTCCTGGTGACTAAGTTGCTCTAAGTAATATTAGTTTAAATGGGCAGACCATTCATGCCATAATTTGCTCACTCCATCTGCATGAGTGATTAGTGTAGCTGAGGGTTGATCTAGAGCAAAATTTTATAAGGTATACAACCTATACTAATGATTGGCCTTCCCATAAGCCCCTTTGGTGTCACTATGCAGCTCCTTGATAACCACTGAATTAGGTGTGAACTCAACTCACTTCTTTGTACCTATGTGAGTGATTTGGTACACTAACAAAAGATTTGTGGATAGTGAAGGAACACACATAACATTATTAAAGATCCCATCACTTAATTCAATCAATCCTTTACCACTTAATTCTATTGAAGTGTCATCACCCATAAGAATTGAAAGCATAGAACATGGCTCTATTTCTGAAAATAGATCCTTTGAGGATGCCATGTGATAAGAAATACCCAAGTCAATAACCCAAGTTGAACGCTGAGAAGCTACTGCAACAAGTGCCTTGCCCTTGTTTTTACCTTTTTTGCTATCTTTAGCCTTTTTAAAATCTATTACAAACACATTCTGAGTTGAGGACTTAGGAATACTGATGTTATTCTTCTCTAGCATCTTAGTCAAGGTGTCAATCTTATTTTTCATACACTGAGATTCATCATGCCCAAGTTTCTTGTAGAAGTTGCATTTAAGTTTATCTTTCTTATATTTTCCACTTGAGAAGGACTCATTTGATGATGGCTTAGGCTTGGCATCTAATTTATGATTCTTCATATGCTCATGATCTAGTTTAGACTATTTCTTCTCATGTTTGCCACTAATATAAGGCTTCTTCTTATCCTAATTGACAATCAAGGCATGTGATTTTGAAGACTTCAGTGCACCCATTTGAACCAACTTATTGTGCTCTTGAGTTAGATCAGAAACAAACTCATCAAATGATAGCATTTTCCAAGTGGATCCAAGTGCACATTTGGTAGCATGAAATATAGAGATAAAAACTGAATAGTCATGACCTAATTTTGTAAACATGGATAGAATCAACTAGTCATTTGTTTTCTCAATGCCACATTGTTTCAACTATAGTCTTAGTGATTTAAACTTTGTAAATAAGTCTTTTAGGGTGTCATAGTTGCCTAGGATTAATGTAATGAGATCATTCTCTAGCTCATAACCCCTCATGATGTCTTGTACTCCAAAAATCATGTTTAGAATGGTCCAAACTTCATTAGGAGTTTTTGCAGATTCAACATGAAATGGAAGGTTGAGAGACATTGATAGGCATATGAACCCATAAGCCTCATCACATATGTTATACCACTTAACCTTTTTTGCATCTATAGATGGCTTAGTTTCCTCACCCATGTGATTTGATAGAGTCCTTTACCTCTCAAAGAGAGCTACATTTTAGACTTCCATTCAAAATAGTTAAATGGTGTGAGTGGTTCAATGTTTAGATCCATTAGTGCATATTAGATTGAGATGATTTACAAAATTGAAATGAAAGCAAAGAATAAATTGCACATAGTAAAATTACCCCCTTGAAATATCAATAATCCTCCTTTTAAATTATAATGCAACACACGCTCAATATTGGACATCGAGCTTCGTCAAGAATGTGTCTATGAGCAATTAGTGTGAGAGAGTACAAGAGGAACATTGGGCATAGTCGATAATGCATCCAAGAAAAAAGGTACAAAAGGTTTAAATTGATTTTTAAGCCATTACATCAAAATAATGGATTTTTCAAAATGTCTAAAGTAATATCACCAATGCGTAGATCTTAAAAAAATATTCACTTTCAAAAAACCCAAAAAGGAGTTATGAATTGAAATTTATGGCAATTATAAGTTCTTACTTCACATATTTCTGGACCCTTTCCAAAAATGATTTTTTTTTTTAGACTTGTGATTTCATACCCAAAAAGACAAAAATGGAAATAAACTCAAGTAATGCTACCTCACAAACCTGAGTAGTAAAGACCCTCCAAAAGTCTGAGTCAATCCATGAAAATTAATTTGGATTTCTTGAACTACTTTACTTTAGAAGTAATCAACCTTTGAGAACCTGAGTAGTGTTGTTCCAAAACCTCGAATTGGCCTACGAAGATTAATTCAAATTTATTAAACTACTTTACTTTAGAAGTAATTGACCTTCAAGAACTTGAGTAAAGTACTTCCACAAACTTGAATTAGTCTACAGTAGTGTAAACCAAGTTTTTGGGCCTACTTTACTTAACAAGTAATTGCCCTTCACAAACCCAAGTTGAGCACTTCCACAAACCTGAATTGGTCTATAGGTAAGTAATTTGGGTTTTTGGACCTTGATTACTTAACTTCTCAAATTGTAAGTAAATAAACTTCTAAAACTTGATTTGGTCTGCAGGCAAGTAATCAGACTTATCAAACAACTTAACTTAAAAAAAGTGAAGTTACTCACTATTGGAAGTCCGAGTTGGTCTACTAGTTAAGTAACAGCCCTCTGAAAGTATGAATTGGTTAGTGAACTCTCTAAAGCATGCAACTTGAATTTTATCAACTATTAAGCTGAAGTAATGGCCTCCTAAAAATTTGAGTAGCATAGAGGTTTAGTAGCATGTAAACTCATGCAAGCCAAAAATGTCCAAAAATACTTCATCTATGAAAATATGAAAGAGACCCATTTGAGATTTCAAACCAAGGAAGAAAAAATAGAAGTCATTTTTACACAGCAACTATGAAGTACGTATTTTCATTGAAAATGAAAAATGAGGCCTTCAAATGCCAAAAAAGGAAGAAATTTTGACTATTCTAAAACTATGTCAAGTTTATAGTCGATCCTAAGGTTTTGGCACCTTTTAAAACCAATAGTGTAGTTTGTTTTGAGATATGAATCTCTAGTATAAATCTTTGAATGAATTCTCCAAGGAATCCCACCAAACCCTTCTTTTTTCTAGAATAATGAATTACCAAGATTTCATTAAAAATTCACTGTAATACTGGCAAACTTGGCTCTAATACCATGTCAAATTGGCGACGATCATAGATCCTTGCATAGAAGATTGAGAAAATCTATGTATAAAGTAATGAAATCATAGATAAATTGCAAAGGAAGAAGCTTGTCTTTACATGACAATTTTTCAAAATATAGTTGTTTGCATAAAATCATATTAACCTATCTAACCTTCCAGAAATGAAAAATAGGGTACATATAGGGAAAATTAGGGAAAAATGAGGAAGCCTGTAATTTTTCTAATTAGATAATTACATTAAAAATATAACTAGCCTATGTGACCCTTTTATAACTAACCTAAGGAAGCTTAATTGACAAAGAATGGCCATAAGACCATGTAGGCAAAACCCAATGGGAAAAATCACTACACTAACAATAGTTGAATGAATGAAAGTAGCCATTATTGTATTTTATTTGATTAAAACAAGCCCACTTGGAGTATGCATGACTGCATATCCAATAAATTATGAAGTATCTATGGAAGTAGTGGCACTTATAGCTAGTTAAGTGTTGGTAACTAATATAAAAGCTCCATCCCTAGCCTTAAGTTATTCAAATAGTCTATGGGCAGCTTCAAACTCCTTGTTAACAACATTAAAACTTATTAAATATGGCTTAAAAATATTGATGGTTTCAACCATCAACCATGTATGATCCACTTATGAGCTTTTAAAATGAGATCCCAAGTCATTTTATTTCATTAATCTATCCTTCAAAAAACTTATTAGTTTCAAATTTTCATTGTTAGTTTTATATAATGTTCCTTCAACCTCCTCCTTGAATTTGCTTGTTATTGCTTTAAGAAGTGTCTAAAAGTTGGCATGTTGAAAAATTCACCTATATAGGTTATCACTTAAATGACACTCATTTCCTTTATAATTTATAAGGCCTATTTTTCCTTCTCCACAAGATGTACCAATAGATATTTTATCTAGCTATGCCATGTAAGAGCAACATCACTTTAAGTAATCACATTGTTTAAAACCCATGCTACGTCCTGACTAGCTATTAAGTTCAACTAATTAAACTTATTACTCTCATAACACTAAATTAAAAAGGTTAGTCTCTTTTCATACTCCTTCTGATGCCATAACTTAAGCACCTTTGCATCTCTGACTATTTTTCTCCTTTATAAACCTAAATATTGCTCAAAATATTATACAGTCAAGTAGATGCACCTTTTACACTATCTATAATTTACATGAGGGGTGTGTATGATTTGATTTTGTAGTAGCCTCTGTTATGCATCCTCCTTATTTTTATACATCTCTTTCATTACTTCCTTAGTAAAATCCACAAAAATATATAAATATTCAATATATTCAATTGGATCACTAGGATTCCTTTTAACCTTCTTGGACAAGGGAAATAGATTTTCTCTTTGCTCAAATTGTATTTCTTCTCTTGTATTTATATTTATATCCTTCCTCTTCCTCACCCTTTTTATTGTGTCACTTTGCCTATAATATTGGGTAAACACTGTGGTAAATTCAATAGCAACTAAATTCTACCTCTCATCTTGCTTTCCCTACATCTCTCTAACCCATTTAGGAACAATAGGTTTCCCTTCTCTTGAGGGAGTTAGGTATTCTAAGCTAGAGAGTGTAGGTGTCATCAGAGGATTTATAGCTGGAGGATTCAATTTAAAAGGTGCTAATGGAGCACTTATTTGAATATGGAATAGCAATGGGGAGTATATAATCCTTGTTCATTGTGAGGGATCCCTCTATGGATTAACCTTGGCTAAGAACTTGGTTAAGCTAGGAGTCTATACAACTTATAATGTGGCTAACTATATAGGGGATGTTTGTGGCATAGGTAGTTCTAACTAAGATGAAGGTTTCATTGGGACTAGTGGCATTTTGGGATCAAAGATATAAATAATTACCAAGTTTTTAAAATGGATTGCCTCATTAATATTTATTATTTGGGTATATGTTGAAAGAATAGATGAATAAAAATAAATAGATATTACTAAAGTACCTATAACTAAAACAAAAGAAAATAAAGAAGAAACCACCTCACTTATATGTTGTCTTTGCTCCACTATGAGTATTGGCTATTTTAAGGCATCATCTAGTATTTTTTCTTCTTGCAGACTTCCCAAGATCAAAGTCTTGGACTTTTCCAACTTGGCCTCTTCATCTTCCACACCCAAGGATTCCTCCTCAACTTCCTTCAATGTTATTTCCATCATAATATATGCATTTTCTTCCTCATCCATGGCATATTCTATCGAGGATATCACATGTTATTTTTTTACCTCCTCCTCAACAGGGGATTCCTTTATATTAATCAGACTGAAAGAATGTCTTTCCTTTAATTTTTGAGTTGTGGAGGGGATTGGGAATACTTTAGATATCCTTTGGTGTGTGGCTATGGGAGGGATAATAAGTGATAAATATGATGAAAATTTTGAGGTAACTACATAGTAGGAACAACTATTGTAGGTGGTGGTGATGGAATGGAAGGTTAAACAACAGTGGAAGGGGAAATGGATGAAGATGAAACTGGTTGAGGTGATGGAGGGGGGAATGGAATAGATTAAAAATAAGACTATAAAAACTCTAGAAGATTCATTTGTGTAATAGTTTTAAGGGGAGATACATATCTCATAACAAATGTACTCCTCTACATGTCTTGTGGAGATGGAGTTATCTCCATTGTAGTGGTTTTACCCAAAAGAGTAGTATTAAAGATAGAATAAGTACCAGTTATTCTGGGACTAGGGAGATTCATGATAATTTATTTCTATATCTGTATATTCCCCTCCCCTTGACTGATTGACCCCTCCTCTTATGGATCTATCTCTTATATGGTAGGAGAGGGGGGTTCACTTGACCCTACTGAATCTTGTGGTTGAGTTGGGGGGCACTGATGGCTCCATGCCTTTTGGGATTGCACTACCATCTCACTTTCCTACTCCTTAGCAATATATTAATTATATTATATAGCTTGAAATACCATCATAAAAATTTGTTCATTTTTATTCCTTATCCATACTTCAGAGTCATATGATACATTTAATAAAATTACATCATATTCATACCCCTAGTGACTGTGTGTGAGGTTCACCTTCTTCTTCTCCCTTAGGTCTTGGAGTTAATTCCTAATTTTATTTTTTTGGTCCCATTATTTGAACTATGCCTCATCAAAACTAATCTAGTTCCCACCTTCCCTACATGATTAAAGTGAGATTGTATCATGTATTGGAGCTAGCCAATATTTAGAGGATTTTTAAAGTAATAAGATAAATGTTTTTGGCCTAGCCTCTCACATATTATATTATATATTTGGTATGCTATTTCATACTCTAAAATTTTTTTAGGGACATGAAAAGGTAATAAAAAAGGTGGTGTCCTTATCCCTTGGATCCTGATAATTATTACATCAAGGTAATACTAGTAATCCCCCCATTTTTCAATGTTAATCTTCAAGTTTTATGATAGCCTAGGCATCTAGTTGTCATGAATCACTTGATATAATTTAGAGTATACTTATAAATAAATCCTCTTAATTTTAGTTCTAAATCTATAAACAAACATCAATGAACCTCACATTTTTTTCAACATATTTGATTGATGGTTTCCATAATTCTCCATCTACCCTATGAATTATGGATAGGATTGCATATAATAATTAATACATCATATAAAAATTTCCATCCACTAGCCTTTCTTCATCTTTATAATTATGAAAAAATTACCAACCAATGATAAATTTCCCTAGGGCAATAATTTTATCGAAGTTTAATAGGATGTCTAATAGTAGGACCCATTATACTTCACATAATTGATACCATGGAATCCATATAATCTATTTAGGATAGCCATGGCTATCCTAATCCTTGGTTTTAATTTGATAATCTAATTGAATGAGCAGTCTCCCTTGGGATTTAATCTTTGTACTTTCAACATCCATTGTGCTCTATCCATGGATTGGTTGAGACTTGGTTATATGTTGCCTCAAGCATTTGGAGTTTAAGGTATTGTTGGATATTTTATCCACTAAGAAGCCTTGGGCACCTATATATAAGGAGGGGTACATTTTTTACAAACCCATCTAGATAGATTCCCCTACAAGCATCTTGATGGTGTCTAGATTACAAGTATAGAAGTGTGCTTAAATTTAAATTTGGAGCATGAGAAGGGTGAACACATTTTATACAAGTTATGTTTATAGAGCCTCTAGGTAATGTTAAATCACAAATAAAATATGGTAGAGTTATAGTTCATTTGGTTTTGGAGAGGTTTAAGACTATGAAGATGATACATGTGGGGAAAAATGAACCAAGAATATGTAATGATTTTTCAATACTATGAATTTTCAAAATTGGCCTTCACACTTTTTGGCAATGAGAATAGTATTCACATTTTTTTCAAAAGGATTAGTGAGAAATTTTACATGAATGAGAGTCTATAGAAGTTTTGAAGACTTCGCAAGAATTGTCTAAGTCTTGATAATTTTCTCAAATTTTTTCAAAAAAATTATCAAGACTTACGTCAAAATATTTGCATGAAAGTAATTTTGGTGAAGGTGAAGGATTAGGTATTTGAAAAAATTATTGAAATAACAAAAGTCATGAAAAAGGGAAAAGAGGCTCACACTTTCATAATAATTATGTTGGAATTTTTGCATGAGAACTTAGTAAAAATACATTCAAAGACTAGTTACGAATGAGAGAGGACTCACTTTTGAGAATATTTGTTAAGCACAAAATATACTGAGAGGGGGGTGAATCAGTATATTATATATCTTATAAAACTTTCCCTTTATCAAATTCCACTTAATCAAACATTCAAGATATGCAATAAAACTCAAACAATAAACATCACACAAGATAGAGAGAGACACCAGATATAACGTGGAAACCCAATGTGGGAAAAACCACAGAGAATCAATCTCAAATATATTTGTGAGAACAAACCCACAGGAGCACCATAACCCTTTGTTGAGTACAAACCTCCACTATAATTCATGAGCACCAACCCATAGGAGCTTCAAAACCCTTTGCCGACCACCAACCCAGCTACTATTCGTGAGCACCAACCCACAGGAGCACCAACCCCTTTGCCGACCACCAACCCAGCAACAATTTGTGAGCACCAACCCACAGGAGAACCAACCCCTTTGTGTATACCACACACCTATCTCTCAATGTTGTTATCTCAACAAATGATAGATCAATACAACATCTCCTTCCTTTCTCTCTCACCTTTTCTCTTCTAAGCTAGATATAACAAATACAAATCATATTCATCTCTCAAAATTTCTCTTCTAAGCTAGATATTACAATATCAAATCAACCTCTCACTCTGATATTAAAAATGGCTACTCAAGCCTTTATTTATAGCTTTCCAAATGACATTTGGGCTTCCCCCTTTGTGACCCTTCAATCCTCATGGAAAATGGCACCAATCTTGGATGACCCTTCATATTCAAGCCTTTGAAAAGTCATGTGGTGACCCTTCATGACCAAAAACATCCTTCCCACTTTTGTCCTTATCTTTGGTGACTTTTTGTATTCCTTAAAGTGTTCCTTCATGAGAAATTCACCCTTACTCTTTTATCTTCACTTGGTGACTCTTGGTATTTCCCAAAATGACTCTTCATGGGAAAATGTGTCTCATCCTTATTTTGTCTTTACCCTGTGGCTCTTCGACTTCTCCATGGGCCCTTCTTTTGTCTCATATGCAACTAAAAATATATTCATTAATATTAAATAGATATTAACTCATAGTAGCCAAGATATATTTATTAAAAACAACATTAAATGCAATGGGGCCTTTATCACCAATAATACTAGACCTTTAACATCAATGACAATATTTCCAATAATCTCCCCCTTTGTCATTGATGGCAACCCCAATCTTGAAACTGCCACATCCTATCACCTGCACATCCTGTCATTTGAAAACATACAATAACTCCTTACTGTAGCAACCTATACCTATTTTTTGCACCTATACCTATACCTGTTATTCTCCTCCTTTGACATCAATGGCAAAGGGCCTACCTGGAGCTAACACTTAGCTCCCCCTCACTTGATGTTGAACATCAATGGTAGGAGTAATAGAAATTACTCCCAACTCCTCTTGCCAATCTTTGAGAAGATATCTAATTTTACCTGTCTTTTGAGAATCTACAATCAACTCATTTGAATATTTTATTCTAATCTCACAACCTTCCACATGAAACTTTAATGTGTATCCTTGATCACATATTTTCCTTACACTCAATTGATTATGCTTATAAAACATGCTTAGCTTTAGTTCTATTAATATCCAAACTTAAAATACCTTTTCTGGCTATCCTATCAGTGGTTTTATCTTCAAATTTCACAATGCCACCATTGATCTTCTTTACTCTTATCTCCTGTCATATGCCTTGAACATCCACTATCAATGAACCATGGCTGATCATTATCTCTTACATGTAAAGCTGTTTGCACCAACATAGAATCTTCAGGTTGTTTCTTCTGCCATGAACATGACTGAACCTTCTTCCTGATGAATGGAGCTTTGAAACTTTGATCCTTCATGATTGAATCTGCATGAGTATCCTTTTCTTTCTCTTTGAAATTGTTAGCTCTTTTTCAACATTCTAATTTCTTATGACCATAATCATTTGAAACACTGCATATGTAAGAATCATTCTAATAGCCTCAAACCATAATACTGATGCAAAATGTTCTTCAAAAATATATTTTCTCAAAAGATATACAAATTAATCTGTCAACTCACCTTCTTGTCATGCAAAATATCCAAGACCCAATAGCATCCACCATGCTTCAATTTTCTTAAAAGTGTCTCCTTGAATCCTAGAAGAGACACCCCCACACAATAGGGTTCTAAAAATAAATCTTAGGAGATTCCCACATCTCCTCTGTTTCTTCCTTGATATTCTTGTGTTTTTCATTTAGAATCTATTTAAGCATATCTAACCTTTTTGACTTACTAACCGTATCATTTGTGATGTTTTTCTTTTTCTCAACTTTTGCAACTATCTTATATTGATAAAGGTCATGCTCAAATGTAACAAGAGATTCTACACAATCCTTCCTTTTTGATTCTTTATCTACTATAGCAAGTAATTCATTTTCACTCTTAAACTAAACCTAGTCAACCTTTACTATTTTAGGTCTCCAAACCTAAATTTTTCTTTTCTCATATTTTATAGGGTCTCTATATCCTTTGACATACCTTGAATATCTCTTTACTTTATTTTGACATAATCTAGCAATATGTCCAACCTCATGACAACAAAAGCAAACAATATTTCTCATACCTTTTTCTTGAATGTGACTGAGATCTCCATTTTATTGATTGCTTCTCCTCATACAATTTCTTGCCTATGACCAACATGATGACAAATAAACAATAGCCATGAAAAGAATTTGAAAACTTGAAAGCATTGGGCTGCCTGATCAACTTCTTTGATTTGCCTTCAAAACTTGCATCCTTCTTTCCTTGGACTGATATTTCATGATCTTTTTCAACCTTGATTATAAGCTTCTCATGATTATCCTTTAAAGAGCCTAACTCAACCTTCAACTGATTAGACTCTTCTTCTTTTGATGTTAAAATTTAAGTTGCAACCTCTAACTGATTCTTAAGATCCTAAATAAATATCTTATTTTCTTTTACTTCTATAGCCAACTTAGAATCCAAGATACACACCTGTTCTTTAAGAGCTTCAACCATAGATTTCAATTTTTGATTCTCCTTCTTTAGCTGCTTGGCCATCTTGTGCTTTTCCTTGATTTACCTTCAAGTTGTTAAACCCTTTCTGAAGGAACCTGATCTAATACCAATTGTTAAGCATGGAATATACTGAGAGGGGGGGTGAATCAATATATTATATATCTTATAAAACTTTCCCTTTATCAAATTCCACTTAATCAAACATTCAAGATATGCAGTAAAACTCAAACAATAAACATCACACAAGATAGAGAGAGACACCAGATATAATGTGGAAACCCAATGTGGGAAAAACCATGGAGAATCAATCTCAAATATATTCATGAGAACAAACCCACAGGAGCACCATAACCCTTTTCCGAGTACAAACCTCAGCTACAATTCATGAGCACCAACCCATAGGACCTTCAAACCCCTTTCTCGAGCACCAACCCAACTGCTATTCATGATCACCAACCCACAGGAGCACCAACCCCTTTGCCGAGCACCAACCCAACAACAATTTGTGAGTGCCAACCCACAAGAGCACCAACCCCTTTGTGTATACCACACACCTATCTCTCAATGTTGCTATCTCAACAAATGATAGATCAATACAACATCTCCTTCCTCTCTCTCTCACATTTGCTCTTATAAGCTAGATATAACAAATACAAATCATATTCATCTCTCACAATTGCTCTTCTAAGCTAGATATTACAATATCAAATCTACCTCTCACTCTCATATTACAAATGGCTACTCAAGCCTTTATTTATAGCTTTCCAAATGACATTTGGGCTTACCCCTTTGTGACCCTTCAATCCTCATGGAAAATGGCACCAATCTTGGATGACCCTTCATATTCAAGCCTTTGAAAAGTCATGTGGTGACCCTTCATGACCAAAAACATCCTTCCCACTTTTGTCCTTATCTTTGGTGACTTTTCGTATTCCTTAAAGTGTCCCTTCATGAGAAATTCACCCTTACTCTTTTGTCTTCACTTTGTGACTCTTGGTATTCCCAAAAATGATTCTTCATGGGAAAATGCATCCCATCCTTCTTTTGTCTTTACCTCGTGGCTCTTCGACTTCTCCATGGGCCCTTCTTTTGTCTCATATGCAACCAAAAATATATTCATTAATATTAAATGAATATTAACTCATATTAGCCAAGATATATTTATTAAAAACAACATTAAATGTAATGGGCCTTTATCACCAATAATACTAGACCTTTGACATCAATGACAATATTTCCAATAATATTATGTCAGAGATTTTGTGAAAAAACTCAATGATAATTTTTGTGAAGGAAATATGTGTGAAAGAAGAGTCAGAGTTTTTTCAAAGCACAAAGATAATAAAATTTCTAGAGACCCATAGCTAAGTGAAGTGCATGCAGAAAAAAACCTTGAACAACTACCACGTGGCTTTAGGAGAATGTATTGGATCAAATTTTATAGGCATCCATCCATCACAAATATGTCCTACCCAACTGGCTCAATGACATTGAAGAATATCTAATAGGTTTGGGAGCTATTATGGTAGTGAATATGATGGTGGATAAATCCAAGCTACAAATCTCATTCTTCATGCATTAAATACACATTCAATGGGAAATAGAAACCAAGTATGGCTTAGGAAGCTATGAGTGGGAAATGAATAAGGACTAAATTTAGTTTGTAGCTACCAATTCATGATAGAGCATACCTATTTATTACTTAAAATGAGAACATGGGCTAGTTAATACCATATGTAGACAAGTGTCAACTTGTAACTCCTATATCCAAAAGAGAGGTCAATTTCAAGAAGACAAGATGAGACATAGAAGGCCAAGAGACTCCTACAACACCTTTCATGAATCCATCATCAAGCAAATCCAATGCATGTAGAAGGGGAATCTAGGACTATTTTCTCATTGTTCTTTGAGGTTGTAATTGTTCTCATGATTGGATGATAGTCATCATCAACTTTTCCATGTCCTCCTCTCTCTCCTCTATATTCTATTATATATACTCTTATAAAGGACATAAAAATCATCCTCCACATTAGTATGGAAAATACCTACTCGTTTTGTAATCCCTTATAATTAATAGATGATTGATTTTTACCTTATTATATGATTGTATTTAGTGTGTATTCATGAATGGTTGATCTTATCATGTGATGATTTAGTTCTCATTTTTTGGTGTCCCATTTTATCACCTCTATTTAGTTTGATTTCACTCTTACAAGTTATATTTAGTGTCATATATGGTTCATGCATTAATTATTTGTGGATATCTTTCCTCTCTCCTAGTTTTGCATCAAATCTCTAACCTCTCTACATAATAATGATGCAAGAGGATCATATTAGGATTTGTGTAGTGTTAAGTCAGTCATATTGTTCATATTTTCAACTAAAAATGAGTGGTAGTGGTCAGGACATTTGGTTCATCACCTTTTTTCCTTTCATGTTAAGATTCTTTGTCTCATTTTTCCTTGCAGTTGAGTAGGTGTAGTGTTAGTCTTAGGTGTATCATCAAAGGAGCCAACACTCTCTAGAGATTAAATCTACCATTTACATCACCCATAGGCTAGAAGTGTTTCCATTTTACCAATTGAGTGAGGAGACCTAAAATAGCTCCTCAAAGGGTGAAACTCAAAGTGACAAAAAATTTTGGTATGCTCAGTGGGATAAGTACTCAAAGTACTCATCTATAAAAGTATTATTGGTGTTTTCATACAATACATCAGCCTTTATAGGTTTTTATACAAGCATCAATGGTGACTCAGAGTTCATTCATCTAGTTTTGGTAGCTTAGGTATTCTTTCCAAGCAATTACCCTTTATTTTTTGCTTTATAAATGAAGGTTCATAACTGAGTTTGAAGTAAATTACAACTTGATCCAAGATATTGATCCATATAAACCCTATGAAGAGCTATACCAACCTTATAATTATCGCAAGTTCCCCCCATATGTCTCTAATTATGCATCTAACCAATTTTACCTCCCCCCATATGACTCTAATTATGCATCTAACCAGTCTTACCTCCAAGGATGTCATCCTTCCTTTCCTCCTCAATAATCTTACCAAGATTGTCAACATTCATACCAACCTATCCAAGCATGCCATCAGTCTTATATACCCCCTTTAACTCCAAGTTATCCTTCTTCTGAGCTTAGCCTATCCCAAATTATTAGTGATATCAAGGCCAAGCTTGCAACAATTGATCAAGAAGACCATTTTTTTTTAAACTTACTTCCTCAAGTTCCTAAAACTCCTTAACTGAGTAAGTTTCCAATATTATCACCCACTCCTCATATGCCATTCCAAAATCAAGAGGAGGAGAAATTTTTAGAAGTCAAACTAAGAAAGTTTCCAAGTTTCTTAAGCCTGTCACCCATTCCTCAAGTTGTAATTATTCATAAGGATGAAGGTATATTAGAATTTGTTAGGATGATTTCTAAATGGAAAGGAGAATAAATAAACTTTAGCACAATCCTCTTTTCCTCTTCCCCAATATATCATAAATGATCCCATTACCCCTAAGTTTCCAAGTTAGAAGAGTACTCCTTCAAACCCGAAACCAACTCATGAGCATATTCATCCCACTCTACCAAATGAGCCATTTTTCCCTCCCACCATCTTCCTTTTTAAAGGAGGACCCATTGTATAGAATTCAAGTGAAGTATATCCATTAATGACTCACTTTATATTTGATAATGAGTAATATACCATTGCTCCACTAGGTGGACCCTTTTCCCTCCCACCATATCCCTTTGCAAAGGAGGACCTATTTTATGAAGAGTAAATGGATATCATTTAAGTGAAGAGGAGGGCATTTCAATCAAATATGATGAGGAGATAATCATGGGTATCCCTCTTTCTACCACTAAATCAAAAAAATGGACTTAGAATACAAGGAAGAAGATAGTCATGATGAGAAGTCAAGAATGCATTTTGGGGAATGAATAGGACCTATCATGGGAAAATGATCTTCCATTCAACATGAAGGAGGAATAAGATCAACCTAGTTGGCATGGATTTGATATCAATTAGGATGAAGTGGTTCCTAAAGATGATAGTTTAAATCCACTTCATAAATCATATTTCAAATTGCTAGACTCTCTCCCTCCACTGAAGAAGAAACAAATATATTTCATCTTACTCCCAAGGAATAACTCAAAAAGGAAAGAGAGGTTGGAAATTTCAAATTATTCAATGAGATGCCACTTTATGTGATATAGGAGGATATTAAGAGTGAAAAAAACCTTAAAGATGAGTATGTACTTCAAGAAGATGGACCTGATCAACTCAAGATCAGTTTGCAAACACAAGAAAAATCACGAGAAAAAGATACCACTCATCATGAGATTGTTATACTAGCTGAAGAGACTTTTGATTGTTGATTTGATTAATAGGACAAGGTATATCAAAATATTAGTTTTGAAGATTGTGTTAGGATGAGGTTAAAAATATTTATTGTTTTCATGACTAATACCCCTTCTTACTTGATCTCTTGAGGTCAGAAGAGAATATTGATGAGACCTAGTAGGAGTATTTTAGCATAGTTCAAGAGTTTGAGGATATAAGCCAATCAACTGATCCTATGATGCAAATAAAAAACATAAAGTAGGTTTTAATAGGTAAGGATAAATTTGTATCCCAAACAACACTATCCTACATATTCCCTTGGAGCCAAAAGAAGGCTTGGATCAGCCATGGAAATAGTACCTCAAAGTCTAATAATTTAAGGCATCAGGAAAACCAATGGAGCTTAAGGATTAACCAAAAGATAACCATGAATTCATATTTATCATATCACACTTTGATTGGACTAAGGACACTATGGATGATCAACACTACCTTTTCACACCAAAGGTAAGGTATATTGTTCCCACCAAACAAGTAAATTAGCCTGATCTTAATGGCAATTTTAGAATTTCTCAATCCTTCTTAGATGGGGAAAAAAATTCAAGATGTCAACCAAAGTGGCTAGGTGAATATCATAACCAATTTTTATAATTGAGTGTCAATAAACCACCAAAAGAGTTCGTCTACATGGGTGTCATGTTTAATTCATTCGATCTATTAGAAATCCAACCAATGAGGTGGGTGATCAAGGAGGAAGCTAATTAACCAAAAGTGTCATATAAAAAATAGGCTTCCCTCTACCCCTATAAACCACATGGGAGAGACTTCAGAGGTTTATCCATTGATGCAGGTGGGATAGAGGTGTGTTGAAACTTTGTACATAGTAGGTTAGTTGTCTTTGTTTTCCCTAAGTGTTGATGCACATTTGTTGTTGATTAGGTCTAGTTGCCTTTATTTTTCCCTAAATGCTTCGGTATAGTTGTTATTATTTTATTCTCTATTATGTGTGTGTTTGAGGGCAATAAATAATATTTTTAATGCATCCAATATTGGACCAGCAAGTTACAGTCAATTTTCCATCTTTAAAATGAGTGTGTTGATTGATTACAAGATTCCATGCCCAATGGATGAATCAAGGTAATTGGTATAGGTATTTAGATAGGCAAACACCCATAGGAATTCACCAAATTATTGGCTATTTTATCCATAAAGTGGCCTCATACACTTGTATACAAGGAGGGATACATTTTTTGTAAAACTAGCTAGATAGAGTCCCCTATAAGCATCTTCATGGTGTCTAGATTGTAGGCATAGAAGTGTGCTCAAATGGAGCATGAGAAGGGTGAACATAGTTTCTACAAGTTGTATTTGTAGATCCTCCAAGAAGTCTTCAAGTACAAAGCAAATATGCTATAGTTGTATGCCATTGGGTTTTAGAGAGGTTTTACACTATGAAGATGATACAAGTAGGAAAAAATGAACCAATAACACTTAGTGATTTTTCAATACATAGGGGAAATGTTACAGGTTCTATTATTTCCAAAGGGCTAAGCCAAAATCAAAATACCTAACATATTTTCAAAATTAGTCTTCATGTTTTTTGGCAAGGAGAATAGTCTTCACATTTTTTATCAAAAGGATCAGTTAGATATTTTATAGGAATGAGATTCTACAAAAGTTATGAAGACTTTACAAGAATTGTCTAAGTCTTTTTAGGTCTTTGGGAAAATTTTCAAGACTTGTGTCATAATATTTGCATGAAATTAATTTTATCAAAGGTGAAGGCTTAGGTATTCAGAATAATTATTGCAAAAATAATTTTCACAGAGGCTTAGGTCTTTAGAACAATTATTTCAAAAAAATCTAGGATAGAAGTGATGATGATAAATTCATAAAAAAGGGAAAATATGCTTGCACTTTCACAAGAATTGAGTCAAAAAATTTGTGAGAGAGACCAAAAATAAAACTTGTGAAGACTCATTCGAAATAAAATTCATGAGGAAGAGAGAAGGAATTGATTTCATGAAGATTATGTCAAATATTTTTTATGAAAGCTTAGTGACAACTTTCACAAAGGAAAGATGCACGAAATAAGGGGACATTAGTTTGACTAATGAAGGGATTCAAAAAGGTTTGTGGGTGGACCCGTGGATAAGTGAATAGGGGTGGTAAACATTATTTTTGTTGTACAGAGATGGTTGTAGATGATTGTAATGGAATATTTTGATGAAGGGGTTGAGTCAAAGGCACTAGATTTGTAGTTACATGGGTATGGATGGGTGGAAGGAATGTAGGAATCGAGACCAACTTTTGAGGAGCGATGTTAAATGGTTGGATAGCTATAGGTGATGTTATCACAATAATTTGGGTTGGGATAGTAATTATGCAAGGCTTATCTAGGGGTTTTTATGGTTGATTATCCCTAGGTGGTGATACACCAATTTTTGGAGTAGGGAGGGGGTTCGTGGAAGATCTTAGTGGTGGTTGCTCCACAGAGGTTATGACCATGGTCGTAGTATGTGTAATAGTATTGGATTTGTCTAGTGGCATGTCATAAATAGGGGGAAACCTAGGTAGAGTAATATATGTATTTCATGAAGTAATATAATGAGTAAGTGTTATGGGGTTATTTTCTAAGATGTTGGTAAACTTAGGGTCACCTTATGGATAAAACTAGGGGAAATTTTACCAAATAGATTTTGGGGTACTAGGTAGACTTGGAGTATTCTCCATTGAATTAGTTGATGATGGAGTTATATTGGTTTGTCTTTGTGACTATTATCATGCTAAAACCATGTGATAGAGAAAATAAGTAGAAATAAAACACACACAAAAATTCAAGAAAATAATTCTTTTTTATTATATCATTTTAGTGAAGGCACACACACATACACAAACATTTCATGATAAATTTCCTTTTCTTGATTTAACAATTAAAATATAAGGGGAGATTGGCTTAACAAGGGTTCATGACAAGGCCTTATAAGGTTGGTTTTAGGTTTTTTAAGGGTGGAATCCTCTATTTAACCAAAGGTAAGTGAGGCCTAATTTTGTGTTAGAAGAAAGTATGTGGCCTAGTATTGGGGCCGGCCCTCTCACATCACACACCAAAATAATAAGGGTGTCAAGTGCTTAGCCTTTATACTTCTTTCCAAAACATTTACACTTAGTTGATACATCGATTCAGCTTTCCCCTTGGTGATGAAATCCAAGTGGGTTTACCTAGGTGGCAAATGTTTGATTGCTTGTTTTAGTATGATAGTGGTTTGGTTGTATGGGATGAATAAGAGTAACTAATGATGATAAGTTACACTCCTAATTAGACTATATGAGCTATCTAAGAAATCAAATTAATAAGACACAATTTCTTCTAAAAATTAAAAAAAGGAACTATATTTTTTATTTATTTTCTTGTTTTTAATGAAAACAAAGAAAGCAAAACAAACAAATCAAACAATAAAACAAAAATAATGAGGCAAAAATGGGTCCCACCGAGCATGCCAGAATGTTCATTTTTCCCTTTGAATTTAATTAGCTACTAAAAAATAAAATAAATACAAGGTTTAAGAGGAATATATGTTGATCGATAGATTGTGCACTATTTGAGTTAAGGATTGTGAGCACTTATTTTTGTCTAGGAAGAATAACCTACACATAATGAGATACTTGGACAAATTTGATTAATAAGATAGATAATTGAGATACCTTGTTAAGAATTAGTCCTGAAAAGTTATGAAATTTCTCAAAAGGATGTCATTTCATTATTTTCAAAATTAAGTGGATAATGAAGAACTAAAATTAAAAAATGCAGGGATGCGATATAAATGTGATAATGAAATGATTTTGAACAAATTTTTATTTTAAGTTATTAATATAAGCAAAGTGATCAGTCTAATAAGCTCCAATAGAATTCACATCTTCTTATATAGCATATAATTGTATAGAAGTGGCTTCAACTGTAGGGGAAAACATAATGGCATAAATCCCTAACTCAAAGGCTATATCACTCTGGTTGGAAAAGAGATGTTGAGACATGATTGGAAGATCATGGATGCTAATTACTTCATGTGAAACTCTAGACAAAGTCATCTACAAATAAGTTCCATACTTAGGAAAGTAGAATAGTAAATCAAAATGAATTTAAGATATGGTTTCATGACTAAATGGCTCAAATTTTGAAACAAAATGAAAGGATTGAAACCAATCTTATAGAATCAATGTCAACTCAAATGAATCAGTGTCGATTTTATCAAAACTATGATAGGTTGCAGACAATAAATTAATGGATTGCTAAAAGAATTTTAAGAGAGGTTTGAGGGTGATTATGACAATTTAATAGAATTATAGAAAAGAAATAAACAAAAAAATAAAGATAAATAAAATAGATAAATTAAAAGCCTTATGTTTGAGAGTGACATGGGTTGTTGATAGTGTGAAGGAGATAAAGTGACCTACTTGCTTTGTGGTAGATGATAGAGATTGTTCATAAAAAAGAGTTTCATCGATAGAGAGATGAGAGATCACCTATGAATCACCTAGAGATATATTTTTAGTACTTCAAGATCATAAATTCATGGTCCTAGACCAAAGGGTGGTCTTCATATTTATGGATCAATGTCGATCTAGGTGAATCAATGTTAATCGCAAATGAACTATTATCGACTCACCTTTTCTGACAAAAGTTTGATTTGGTTTGCTTTGGATCATTCCAACCATAGGCCAAATTGAGAATATATAACATTGAGTTGTTACATAGTTTCTTTGATGGGGGTAAGTTATTATTGGGGTAAGATTCAATAGATTGTATTTTGTTATATGGATTTTGGATGGTTATTATGGTAAAATGGTAATTTGTAAAAATAAATGACCTAGGACATAATGGTAATTAATTAAACTTTAGGAAAAATAGATTTAGGATGGAATAATTAATTAAGGGCATAAGACACTAAATAACACAAATAATGTGTACAAACTCATAGTGTTACACTACTATTGGTCCAATCATTAGGCTAATGAATTCTAAATTGAGGACATTTGCCTAGATGTTGCTCTGCTACCAACTAGGCATCCATAACCTTGATGGAGTTTCCTATGGCCCCACTCAAGGCCTTTTTATACTATAATCAAGAATCAATAGCCTTGATAGAGATCACTCTAATCACCTAAGATTGAGTTTTTCATAAATATATTTTTATTTTCTTGTTCTTCTTTTCTCTTTTTATTTTTAATGTCTCAATTTTGGGTTAGCAACCATTGTGGAAAATGAAAGGCATAATTATATATTTTCACCCTAGATATTCACCACAATAGGCTCACCCAAGTAAATCCATACACCATTTAAGATGTGATTTTGTGTTTGGTTTCATGAGAATACTTTCAAAGTGTAACTAGTTTACCCAAACAAGAAAAAATCCATAACACATACAACAATCTAAGATTGAAATCACTGACACAAAAATTAATCTAATGTTACAATATATTCAAAGAGTACCTATGCACCATAACGTCACTAATGATACATATTCATAATTCTTTCACTACTCATTATTTCATCAATAGGGGCACTGACAGGGCAAAATAATTGGGGTAAAACCAATGATGAAAGCAGAAAAACAAGCAAGAAAGAAAAAACTATTTACAAGACCATTCCAAGCTAATTCAAACTTAGAAGTAGTTTTTAAGGAACTATCCATTGATAGGTAATGGAACATCCTCATGTATTAGACACCTGAGTTGGAAATCATTCTCACCCAAGATTTTATAAATTTGATAGGGACCCAACCACAAGGCATCAAACTTGCGATGTTGTCCCTTTTTTTTGTGAGTCTTGTTCCAAAAAAGGATAAAATCATATATCTAAAAGGATTTCACTTTGTCTCATTTTTAAAACCAATGTTTGACAACTCCTTAATGTCTATTAGAGTGTAGCAAGGTTACATTACACTTTTATTCTAATTGAATTAGGTTTAGGAGTCAAGCCTCTATATTTTTGTAAGTCCCTAGGTGATCCTTCATGAATTTAAAGGTTGGGATTCTTAGGTTCACTAGGAAGATAGGATCCTGGACATATACCAAATGATATGGGGAAGTACCTAGAGAAGTTTTAATTTTGGTCCTATCAGACCACAATGAAAATTTTAAAAAGTTATCTTAGTCCCTTGGATTTTTTCCACGATTTTATTTATTACATCAAGCAAGTTATTATTTGTTGGTTCAACTAACCCATTCCCTTGCAGATAATAATTAGATGAAAACATAATGATTACCTGATTGTCATACACCCATTCAGTAAATTATAATAAGGAGAAAGCAAGGCCATTATTACATACCAATATTGATTGCATTTCAAACTAGGTAATGATATGTTCCTTGAGGAATTTGATCATCACTTTAATTATGCAATTTTTGAAATCTTGAGCTTAATTCCAATAGGTGTAGTTATTAAAACCCAATGGGATTTATTAAAAGAAAACATGTTATTTTTTAAATCTTACTTCTCCATAATTAAGGTACAAACCTCTTTACTAAATAACATAAATTTTTTGTTGTTTGAGAACTAAGTGTAATTAAATAAAGCACATGTATAAA
>JARHVA010003998.1:767500-920000 GCA_037957365.1 Torreya grandis
TTGTAAGATATAAAACTTGAATCATAATTTTCAAACTTGTAAATTAATCAGTGAGTTCTGTATTCCACCAAGCATTCAAATCATGAGATCTAGAACTTTGTAAGAAACTTGAAATTTGTAAACTTGTAAATTGCTTGATGGGTTTCACCTATAATAAATCAAGTCATTCAACCATGGAAGACATTGGACTTGATTTTTACACCCTGAGGTTCCATCACCAACTGCCATTAGAGAGCATTAATTAAAGGGGTTTTCTATTTAAGCTTATGAATTAGGGTTTTCTTAATTCATTATTGAATTACTAAGTGTGATTTTGGAGCGCTGATGACCTTTGCCATATAAGAAACCATCAAGCCACATGAAATTGAGAACCTTTAGGTCAAAGACTTAACTATGAAATTCAAAGCCACATCATTTAAAACTATACACGGTATTCCCATTATGTTTTTCATAAATCTTCCTACAGTTTAAATAAAATTGTTTCCAGTTTCATGAAAGTTTTCATGTGATTTATGTAGTGTTAATGTTGTTTATTGTGGCATCATTTTAGGGTTTTTTCTATTGTTTAGACATTATTAAAATATTATTGTCTATGAGCTCACATTTTTTACATAGTTGTAGTTAGTGGGAATTTAGGGTTTTTTAGGTCTTAATTTTCAAAATTTTAATCTTGCAAACCTTAGATTTCTCCCAAAGCTTTCATCACTAAAAGCTTTGATTTTTTCCCTCCTAAATTTTATAATCAAAATCTAGTTTTTCATTAAATCCAGGTGGATATTATATAAGCATATCCCACTTTCAAACCAAGTGAATATTCCCTATAGATACCTCTAAAGTCCTCACAGATATTGGAGTTGCCTCGAACACCTTAGATCCCCACAGGTTTTAACATTGTCCCAAACACTTTAAATCCGTACAAGGCTCCAAGTCTTTATGGATAGTGGACCTGTTTCAAACATCTCCCATCCCCATGGGAATACACATTGCTCTAGACACCTTCCCCTTTTGATATAGATCTAAATTGCATCAAACATGTCTTAGCTCCATAGAATTGTCACTTGCTTCAAGCACCTCTTAGTTTCTCTAGAAATTTCACCTGTCCAAAGATTATAACTAGTTGGAACACCTACAAACTCTACCATATTTAATAGTTAGTTTATCACAAGTAATAAATCCAAACTCCATGCCTCCAAAAGAGATGAAATTCAAATCTAAAGGCCCTAGAGTAACTCTTAGTTTAGATTCCAATATAATAGATATAATAAATATTGATTTAGGTCATATTGACCGAGGAGACTTTTAGACCATAATAGGTGTAGGTTTAAGAATGATTAGGTCCAGAGTATTTATGACTCTAGATTACCACAAGTTCCATCCTTCCCATTATCATTCTAAATCCCTAAGTTGGTCCTCATAATAGTCCAACACTATGATCCTGATAGAATAGAGGTCTTGAATTAATGAGGAGAGAAGATTTTGAATCTATATCTTGATTACATTTATTCAATATTTGAAATCCTAGAATTTGAGAGTTATCTTGATATAACTCCATAGACATTCACATAATTATTTTAAGACAAAAGAGATGGGTGTAAGAAGATGATCAACAAATAGTTGCTTAAATCCCCTAAATCCACCTCTACCAGATTGTCAAAGACCTTGTATAGGGTTAATTTCATTGATAAGGTGGGAGACATTATTATATTATTGCAAAGAATCACTGGTAATCTTGATGCTAATATTTTCAAGGAGTAGATGTACCAATACATCTAGGTCATCCAAAAAATTGTCTAATATATTCACTAGGCTCTATTAATAAGTGATTCCCTCCACAAGTAATTGTTGGAGGTTCAAACAAGTGGCAAGTTTTATATGACTTCTTACCTTGTCTACATTTTTGCTAAAAGATCTTTCTTAGGCCTCAATACAGTCCCCAAAGAAATCAACAAAGTATATAACTACTATCTAGTAGATAACACTTTAGGAGGTTGAATGATGTTTTCATCTATTGTATCATTACCATATTTTACAAGGAACTAGGAAGAACATGGTTCTCATCAATAATAATTGAGGAGATTAGAAAATGGAGCTCATACTTCATTTAGTTCCCCACCTATTCCTATATCAAATAAATGGGTTTTAATGGCTGCCCATACACCCTTCCCAAATATTTTAGTGATGAATGGGCATTGATGGATCTGATTAGGAAACTTATAGAGATCCATAAGCTCTTTTCTAACAAGCATAAGGAGAGAATTCATTTCCTAATTTCTATTAGTAGATACACATGTGCCTCCATCCTCAAGGCCAAATATGCTAAAAATGAAATGTTCCAAATGACTTTAAATACCTTGAAGTCTAGGCTATTTTTTAATGTCTATGGGAAGATTGCTAGTATACTAGTACTTATGAAACATACACTCACATCTCATATTATGAAGATTATTGGGAGGACTGTGAGGATGAGTAAAGGGTTAGGATGAGAGATTATTCTAGAATGTCCCTAAAATAGATGAAGGATTATGATTTGGCACTAGTCCTTGATGATTTAGTGGATAATGAGTCCAAAGTGGACCCAATTTATTATACAAAAATCATCACACAACCCTTAGTACCTATAAGGTGGTTAACTACTGAATCCTTTTCTCTATTCGATAGAAAAAAAGGTGTGATTAATAGGAAAATCAATTAGCTGAGGATCAAGGGGTACATGTAACAAGAGAAATAATAGGAGTTAGAGGGAAGATTTTAAAGCTTAAATCATAAGGGATTTTGCCATTAGACAAGGGTCTAAGTGGAACAATAGGAGAGTCATCAGAGGAGACAAAGAATAAGAAGAAAAAGACTAAAGCTAAAAATGGGTAATCAAAAAAGAATGAGGTAGATGTAAAAAAACCAATTGACATTTCATCTAAAGACATAATAAAAATAGGAGCTTCTACAACTTCCATTCCCATATCTATCATAGTGAAAACCCTAATTTCCATTGTTCTCATTCCTTCTATATATATTGTTTTAAAGGCTCCAACACCTCCACCTCCTATTTCCACTTCTCTAATATATCAGGTCTACATTCCATCTCCTATTTCCTCTCCCCCTGCATATGTAGTTTCCACTCCTCCCATAATTCTAAGTACTTTGCCTACCACAATAAGACAAATGTAATCAAGTCAAGTGGACACTCAAGGTTCCCCATCAGTGGATTCTCAAGTTTCCACTTCATTTTCCCTTCCTCCAAATTTAGTTTCCCCTATCATTCCATTCCCTCTTTTCATTCCATTCATAATCCCTTCCTTATAATCACCATTAATTTCCAACACCACTAAGTATTATAAATCCATAGATTCAATCATCCTGACTTCAATCTTGTAGGACACCTTAACTCCTGAGATAAATACTATTTACCCTTTATTGCCACTCACTTTAATTACATCACCAACCCTGAGTGGTCTCACACATCTCATTGATTCAATTTTTTTATTCCACTTTCCCACCTATTACCTAATTCACAATCTTTGTGTCTATCCCATCTTCCACACCTTTAATAGACATAGTTGTTACATTTACCTCCACCTCTTCCACTTTCACTATTCCACATTACATTCAATTGAGATTGGAGAGACTTAAGTCCTTGATGTAAATATAAATTTGTAATCTATTGATGAGATTGAAATTCCACATGTAACTCTTGATCAATTAATATCAACATCTACATAGGGTTTACAATTGTTACAATGTCTACCAGTGTAGTAACATCAACAATTGATTATTTGGTGATAGTGTCCAATAGACCAGATGCTACCCACAAATGGATAACACAATCAATGTGAAAAAGATAAAATAAATGATTGACCCCAACACACTAGTCTTTGGTCTATTAAAAGTCAAGAAGAAGTCCAAACCTACTCCCAAGACCTTTTCTAGGATATTAAATGATAACAAAAGGGAGAGGTATGTTGAAATTATAGTACCCCTATCAGAAAAATCAAAGGGTAATCTTTTGGTGGGAGATTATCAGATTTCCAAGATCCTCCTTGGATGGATGATAAAAGAGGGGTTAAAACAAGATGTGAAATTTGGAATTAAATCTCTCTTTGAAATGATTGATCATGATAAGGCCACCAAGGATGAATTAAAGAGAAAAGTGGATCAAATTATGACAACATCAAACCAATTCATAAATCTTAATGAATCATTAGAACAACCATAGTCAGTGTAGCTAGTCAATCAAATTTTGGATCAAGATTTCATTGATTTAGTTCAAGAGATGGATCATATGGGAAGGGATATGAAAGAGTGGTTAGAGGAACTAATTTATAATTGTATTAATATTATTTACTTAATAATGAACCAATATGAAATAATCAAAGAGAGGAAGAATATACTGAAAGAACAATTTAATTGATAATAAGGAGAGATTCAAAATTTGAATTTATATTATCCAAAATTGACAGCTATAGATTTAATTGATGTGGATATTATCATTGCTAAGAAGATAATAAAGAATGATGCCAATCATGAGGAATTACATAGATCAAATCAATTTCAAATAAGTATACTTATAGAATCTACTCACCAAGCCAAGGTGGTGCATGATAAATCTATTGACATGTTGTATGATATTGAAAGAATGACGAATATGATGTCATGCCAACCAATAGATGATACATAGAATCACTACAAGTATAAAATATCTAGACTAAGTTCAAGGAGGTAGTTGTGAAAGAATCTACAAAGGATAAAGTCTTCACCCTGAGTTCTATCCATAGGTTTATCAGGTATGAAAATACACTGGATAAGATAAGGATGGAAATACAGGGACTCAAGACTTTTAGGAAATAATTATTTGATATTCAAATAGATTATGTAGCCTCTCACTTTTAATCCTATGGACCAAATTAAGAGTGAATACAAGACGTTTTCAAGGCCTTTGATGTATATGTTGAAAAACTATAGATCAAGAAAGACAAGAATGTTGAAGAAATTTAGGATACTGATTAATATTTCTATTGAAATATTTTCATATGTTGTGTTTCATATTTGTAAAACATTGTATGTTTTAATTATGAAGGAAAAAATATATTTTATAAATCTTTTTGAGAAAGAGAAACATATATTTTACACTTTATATTTTTGATAATGCGAAAGTTGTAAAAAGCACAATTGCAAATTACACTCTCTATTTTGACAAGTTATAATTGCTAAAAGTGTAAAAGCTTGAACTATAAATTGCAAGTTACATTTTGACAAAGTGATTGAATTAAAAATTTGAAAAAGTCTCACTTGTGTGTTATAAGTTAGGGTTTTACAAAGGTAGCTTTAGTTATCTTTTGAAAGTCAAGCTAGAGCTTGGGCATTGCCCATTTTTCATAAGGAGCTATTTTTAATTGTATGAAGAAGAAGGGCCATTGCATGAAGATCTTCAAGTTATATCCATTACATTTCAAGAAAAGAATCACGATAGCCCTTTCATGCTATTTTCCAAACTATTTTACAAGTGAAAGACACTAGAAATAGAAAACCTCACCTCTTTTTGCATGCAATTATAGATCTACATGGTTTTTCTTACTGAGTGTTCAAGTTTTGATAAATGCATCTCATCTATGAGATATTTTTGTATAAATATGGGAAGACCCTATGGCCCAATCTATCATTTTGTTATTAGTGATATATTTTTTGCATTTTGAATATATTTTATACAAGCTGTAGCCTTTGGAGCAAAATAAATTGAAGATTTGCCTTTCTTGTCCAAGGAATCTCTGTGTGTGCAAGTTATTTGAGTATTTATGGAAGTTTAGTTTCTTATTTCAATCATAATAAAATTCAATTGTGGTATATATACCCTTCTAAAAATATTAATTTATAGATCCTTTTCCCTTCTATGAAAAATAACTAAATATTGCCTCTGATTTCCCATGTCTAAGTCTATTCTTAAATAATTCTCAATATAATTTTTTGTTATTTTGTGTTTATCAAGAAAGTATTAAGACCAATAAAATATTTGGTGAAATCATTATTTTTAGTTTATGTAGATTTAATTATTCAACCCTTTTCCTAGTTAGAACCTTAGTTTAGGATCAAGAGCACTAAAGAACAGAATTTCCATAAACTGGGATTTTTGTCAGTTACATCAGAGTTAATGAAAATAAATTTAGCCTTCTCTGAAGATTAGCCTAAATTCACTAAGGTCTCATGGCTTTGGAGGTTTTTATATTATCATTAGGTAATTACACAACAAGCTATATAATTAAGATATGTGCAAACCTATGTGATAATAATTACATGTTGTTGGATTGAAATATGCAATATATTTCATAATCATGTAATGAAATGGGTAACTATATGTACAATATAATTAAGGCTGAAATTAATGATCATCAATTTTTACATTTCATTAATAATACATATTTTATGAATGTAGAGTCCATAGTAATTTTATATGTGCATTCTTTGGTCCCACCTCAATTTTTTGATAGTTACCACCCCTCTATTATAAAGGTCCATGTTGTTACTATTCCAATAGGTAAGGTGATCCTCCTATAATACAAATTAGAGGTCATCATAATGTTCCTCTTTATCACCCTCCACCTTCCACACATCCTTTTGAGGATTATTGTATGTTGTAATCATCTAAAAGTGGTATTTGAGTGCTAAGAGTGCTACTTGAGACTACCTATCTCTATCTTAGCCATAAACTTATTCTATATCCTATTATCAAACTTATCCAACCTTCGTGTGGGTCATAGGCATCCTTAATTATCTCAAATGCAATCCTATACCCTCATTTCTTGATCCTATCCCTTCATGCCCAATGTTTTACCAACAAAATATTAGCATCACATTAAGGACACTAAATACATGTGGCGTTAGTGTTCCAAAAATGGTGCATACATATTTTACTCTAGATTTATTGAATGATTACATTTTAAAAATTAAAACCCTTCTAAGGTCAGCCTAGACATATTTTACTATATGAAAAATCAACAAAACACTATAAATACATGAATTTTAGCCATTTATCGACTAGATAAAAATTAGATGTAAAATCCCTATTCAAACATGAAACAAGTTAAGAAAAATCAAGGTTATTAATCCCTATTTTTCCATACTTCTACATACTACCATCTATAGCATCCCTAAGATCAGATTTTATAAATTTCCAATCTCAAGTACACTTAAGGCACTCAAGTCCACTATAATACTAGCATCACTTGCACTTGCACCAATATTTAGGTGAGGAGAACTACATCAGGCTTGATCCCTCATCAGAGTATTGGTATGTAGGTAACTCTCTTCACAGTGGGATGTTGAGGATGTCTGTCCTATCCTACTAATGAACACATGTTTTAGATCATACCGTAATTTTAAGGAGGATTAGGGTTTGCATCACAAATCAGTCATTATAGGTACAATATAGAGTTTTAGACATCATATGCATAGGAACAAAACCCAAACACCTAGATACAAGTGCACTCATAAGTTTGGGATATTCCTACATAGAGGACATTAGTGCCAATATTAGGACACTAAATCCACATGGTAATACTATCTAAATGTGTTACTACTATCTAAGTGGGGTTTTGACACATGGATCTTGTTGATGAAACTTAGACCTATTTCGATCTTAGTTTCCATTACTTAGATTGTATGTATCAGGTGTTTTCCAGATAATTTTTTATTTGCACATATTTATTGCTATTTTTAGAAAGTAAAAAGCTAGTCAAATATGTAACAAACCAGTGGTTATTTTATGCATATTATTTTCCTAATTTAGTCTACTCATCCCTTTACTCAAACATAGGATTTATATAAGATAAACCCTAAAAAGTTAAAACATGTGTATATTCAATCAAAAGTGTCTATGTTTTATTCTTGTGAAGTCCTTTAGATCATATGGTTACTAAAATCAAGTCCATATAGGAATTACAAAAGTTAAATGAATATCTAAGTCTAAAATTTATATTACTTGAAGACAAAATTACATATATAGGAAATCCTGAGCATGATAGTTCAATCACATATCTACATCTCTATTTAAGGGATTAGTACATCAAAATATTTCATTTTTAGTAGATATTTAGTAAAAAATATGTCTTCCTCTAATGCTTAAAAAAAATTGCATGAGCATCATAAGAACCCAAGTGAAATTTTAAGTGACATGGTTTTAAACTAGGTGATCATATTGCCTCCTATGCATCCTCTTAAGAAATCAAAATATGATTGTCCCTATCATAGAATGCATAGACATCATATGGATTATTTTTGGGCTTTGAAGATAAAATACAAAGTAACATTGATAATGGTGATTAGGCATTAGATACATCCATCAAACCACCACCAAATTCAATTAGACCTTCTATAGTTAACCAAGTTACTTAAAGTATGATTGTATTTTAAAAGAAACAAATGAAAAAAGGAGAGAGAAAAAATAAAGGTTGTATAAATAAAAATTAAAAAAGGAATAATTAGATTAATAAATGCGATGAAAGGCACAACTTAAAAAGGAAATATTACAAAGGGAATAAAATGAAAAGGAAAATTTACAAAAGGAACAACTTGAAAAGGAAATATTATAAAGGGAAAAAATTGAAAAATAAAAGTTATAAACAAACCAAATCGTAAAGGAAATTTTTAAAATTTTAAAATTAGAACAAGAGAAGTTACAAAAATAAAATTTATGAAAATAAGTGCAGGCTAAACAAGAAAAAAATCTTAAGAAAGGGGTTCCTTAGAAAGAAGTTCATGAACAATATATACCTAAAAAGGCTAATGTCATAAGCATGGTTTTAAATGAGGAAACTAAAAATCATTCTTCATATCTAGAGCCTTTTATTATTAGATTTTACATATATGAAATGAAATATACCAATGTTGAGATTATAATATTTTATGAAATCAATGTATGTAGTATTATATTTATCAAATCTCTTAGATATGATATTCAAAATTTTAATGAAATTCATTGAACCTAAGTAATTAATTGAATATATCAAGTTTATAGTAACACTTGGGCTAAACATATGTTCTATTATGCTTCACATTGACCCTACTTTGGATCAATACAATGTAATATTAGGAATATAGTGGATAAAAAAATGGGAGGGGGGGAACAGTTGATAATAATCAACATTGTATTATATTTGATCATGAGTGTTTAATTATCACCATTTCAAGAGAAGAATCATATTCAAATAAAGAAAAAAAAAATCACAAACTATTTCTTCAAAAGATGATATAGCAACTAAAAAAAATCATTGTGTGGTGCACTTATACATATTTTGTGATAGATAACAAATGTAATGTAAATAATTTAAGTGTGAATACCCCTAATATTTTATCACCATAATTACAACATCAGAACTACATTACCCATGTGGATCCATATTATGCACATTTATTACTTTTGAGTGGTTGGATAGATAATTCCTACACACTACACACAACTATTTGGGGTGATTCCATGGATTAGTTCACCACATATTATCTATTATGCATAAACTCTTCATGTTTTTTAGATTTCCTATCCATTCTATTCTTCTATCTTTAAACACATTTATATGCACTTATATTGATCATTATTCTAGCCCTTACCTTCTTTTCACTTGGCCCTTACCTCTTGAATTTTATTCTGATTCAAACATCTATGACACCTATCCTTCAATGATTATAGTGCACATATTTTGTGGAATTTTACTTTCTCACTCATAAATATAGACTACCTATACACACTATGGATGAAATTGAGTTTCCAAAATCACATTCATTTATATCCACATATTACATGAGCACACATTGATTATTGCTCATTGGGGGAATGCATATCCTTATCTCCATATATACTATTGACATACATTTTTACAATTCACATATATAATAGTGGTATGCTACTCTCTTTAACTTCATTCATATTTACATGTTTTTATATTGAGTTCACACAATGCATTGATACATGTTTAGGGTTGTTTGGATCCCTCCCATTCTTATTTTTTTGATCCTTTCTATTTGGCCTTATTTGAATATATAGATATATGTCCAAAAAAATTCAAAAAATACAAAGACATTTAAAATATTCAAAAATAAAAAATCAAGACCTAAGTATGACATGATTAATATATTACACTAATTACATGTGTTATTATCACATGTTTGGTAGATGGAACATTATTTTTCATACACATGCATTTCACAGTATATAAATGTGATGTAAAAAATAAAAATCATATATGGAAACATAGATGTTGGACTCTTGTATAACCAATGGACATGCCATTGTTGGGATCATCTTATACTACATGTCACATTATCATGGTTTATATATTTATATGATCTCCAAACATGTCAAACTATGTATATTTCTTACACATATATTTCTAGTTACTCATATATTACACAATGCTACATGTGTATATTACCTTACTATGTTATGATACTAACATATATGAATTATGCAGACTATTTTTCACTTGTTATATGTTTCATTGATGATATTAATGTGTATAATAGGCTATTAATTGATTATTTATTGTGTGAATCCATTGGAATTAGGTGTGGGACATTCTTTTATATCTTAGTTATGCCATCTTTATGTCCGTTAATTATGGCCACATGGCCTTTTTTTTGGACATATTTATGTCCCTTTTTATTGGCTCTTGGCCTTTTTTTTGTGACATATTTATGTCCCTTTTTATTGGCTCTTGGCCTTTTTTTTGTGACATATTTATGTCCCTTTTTGGTAATGTGTGACATTATGTTCTTAAACATTAGATTAATATATGATTTTCTATTGATCTTATTCAGTTATTGAGATTTATAAGTTTTTGGGTGCCATCATCTATAACATGCACCTCCATATTTGTGTGTGGTTCCATGATTTACATTATGCACCTATTTAATATGTAGGCTTATTAAATTATTATATAAGTGATGATTACTATTGAGTTCCTTATTGATACATTTTTCTTGATATGAAACTTATATGCCATGCATTTCTTATGTTACATACATTCTTTGAGGACATATACATTTTTATTAGACATATCCTTAACATGTTAACATGGTTATACATGACAACATATTTATACATGACATGATAGAGGTAACTCTTATTTTGAGATGAAGGAATTACAAGATAAATCCTTCACCTTAAAGGTGGGGAATATTATTGTGATGTTCATAGAGACACAAGCTTCTATGAACTCAAAAATAAAATTTTGGGTACAAAATATAGGTTTCAAATATTGAGAGTGGTTAAAACATTAGATTGGTTAAGATATGTGACACATATTTACACATTGGTAAATATTCTAGGGGAATTTTCACTCACTTTATAGAGACATGAGTAAAAATTTACATATTCAGATATACTTGAAATACATATGCCATGTAGGTGCACATGATTTACAAGAACATACATTATAGGGTTTCACATACAAGTACATTTGAGATACAAGTTCTCAGATTTAGTATATAGATTAATATCATTTATATCAATTAGGACATATTCATCGAGGCATGATAATTTTTAATGCACATTTACATTTTGTGTATTGAACATTATTACTATATTATATTTACAAAACATAATGCAATATCACTAGGTAGTGATAAAACTTGAATTTGTGAGTCCATTTGTAAATTGATTCATGATATTTGAGGTAATGCACATTGAATTTAAACAATACTCAACATCTATAGAATTACCCATAACTAACCATTATGTGGTTCCCACCTTACCATTTTAAGGTTTGAAATACTAGATTTAGATTAGTTATTTGAGTTAGTGTAGCTTAGGTTTTTATGATGTTTAATGATATTAGCACTACATTCATGAGGGTTGGGTAATTTATCTTCCCAACCTAAGAGATCACATAGTTAAAAAAAATGTGGATCACAATCACCCCAAATTTTCATGTGCTTCAATAAAGAAGCACAATTATCCAATTCTTCAATAAGGAAGCATTAGTTCCAACAAGTTACATGGAAACATAGTTTACTCACATACAAGTGTACTCCTTCCTTTATTTTAAAACATTTTTCATTATAAATTTCAAATTTCAAGTTTCACATATGGTCATTAACTAATAAATTTTCATTTTAGGTTTACGTGTATAAAATATTTACATTTGGAGCCATCTCCTATATAAACATTGTAAACACTAAAGTATAGTTTATCATTTTAATCTAATTTTTTATTACATTTCAATACTATATTAAAAGAATAAAATTTTTAAATACTAAAATTTGGTATTAGACACTTGAATATGTCACTTTTAAGCTACATTAACCATACATGACTTTTGTGCACATCTATGCCTCTTATTCATTATTATTTCACATCCCCATGATTTATATAAGTTTGACCCTCCTGCTTTGTTTTCAGTCACATAGAAGAACCTATCAATTTGTTTCAAACAAACTAAATCTATTAATCAAATATATCCACATCATCAGATGTAAATTATTATATCCTAGACAAAAACTTCATGATCAAATATTTTTGTTGATAAAACTGACATGAGGGTGATGTTACTGACCCTTACCAGTATTAACTATTTTTATAAATTAAATCACTCATATGATTTAGCCCATTTTCCTATATTATCAGTGGCATGATAGATTACCCAAATGGACTTATATAAATTAAAATGAAACCCATACATGCTACTCACTTAGCACTTATCTATTAAGCATTTACAAACTATTGCACATTGAGAAAATCTACCATATTCTTCCAAAATTGAATATCAATCAACTAAGTATAAAGCACATTTATCCAAGTTAAGAGTTAATATTGTCAAGTATCAAAACCCAGATTATAGGTTCATTCATATAAAAAGGATCACAAGTTCACATTCACATTCACATTCACATTAAGTGGATAACCACATGTGGTTTGAATTTCCTCTTTAGAGTATTGGATATGTATCTATAAGTCAATCATAAACATATATGATTAGGGTCAACTAAATGCATTACACTTCACAAGTGGACCTAGGGTTTTGAGGGAAATAAGATTGATATATAGAGTTTCATAGATATTCAAGGGTCAATATCACACACAAAAAGGTATGACAAATATGTGTAGCTTTTATAAACTCATAGAGAGCAAAATCATCCCATGATAGTAATGTTAGCCTTAGTTAGTGATAGTGATAGAATTATACCAACTTAATGCTTGTGACCTTGCATGCATAGACAATCAATTCCATATCTAAAAAACTCATAGGTATACTTATATCCTCTTTCTAATCTCAAAAGTAAAACACAATTATTTGAAAAATTAGAGAAGCTTAGTATGTTTATGTCTTTAGTACTTTCTATATGTAGCACATGCCACTTCTCAAATAATTTTAGTATTTTACATTTAGATACATGCTTAATTATCATACTTTACAATTTTAATTTCACTCAAATTTATACCTTAATAAGGGTTGTACAATATAAATTAGATTAAAATAGATATAAAATATATTTTAAATTTGAATAGATCCATAACTTGCTTAATAAATTTAGAAGCTTGAGGCATCCTATCAGATGGGGACTATAAAGAAATGAAAAGTTTCCACATGTTTTATATTTATATCACAAACTTTAAGTTTTGTTCTAGGAAACTTAATAATCATTGGCTCTATGAGTATGTTCCAAATTACATGTGTTTTCTTTGGTATTACTAAGATTTTAAAAATTTGCATGATTTTTTTGTTTTTGAGATATGATCACTATTATATGTTTATATGTTATGTTTACATCAAAATATGATGGATGAAGATATAGAGTTTATTTAAATTTTCAATGGATTTAAAGACTCCACACTATATCACTTATAAGATAATTAAGTACTCCATGAGCCCGTGGATGGTAAGAAATGAAAGATTATGATGTACATCACTTTGAAGGTCAAAGAAAAGAAAGACATGGAACCTACGAGAACTCATTTCAAAAGATGTGACCATGTAGATATGAAATATTTAAAGAAGATAATATATGGATAAAAGGAAATGTAATTTGGAATTAATAATTACATAAATCCATGATTTATGAAAGATTCCATTGTAAAAAAATTAGTTCTCAAGAATAATATAGTATCCATAGTAGTGGTGTGAGGTTTTCATCAAGATAAAAAATGTAAGAATCCAAGCTTAAAAATTTCATATCCATGGCATTGTGTGCCATAACACAAGGGGGAAAATGTTAGTGGATGGAGTCTCATCATCGTGGGGTTTTAGATATTTGGTGTAGTGCAGTCTGTAGAGCAAAGGTTTGTTCAATGAGAAAAAATTTATGGAGGACTATGGTGTTGTAGAGGCTGATGATAGACTGGAGATTTATAATCTTGTCATCAATTCAAAGATTATTAATGCACTTGAGAAGAAGGGGATTGTTAAGTTATTTCTTATTCAAATCGGCTATAATGGTGTGTTTGTTGATTCTTATCTTTTCAAGTTTTTCAATCCTCTGTCTAAGGTTTGAGACTTTACATAGGCCATTGTGAATTATAAAGATTCATAAATTTTGGCCAAGAGCATGTTCCAAGTGCCACATCATCTACATGTACATGATGATTTAATAATGCTATAGGATGATGGTAAAATGTTTGATAAAATTATTGAATAGAATAATCCAAAAAATGAGTAACTAGGGTACCAATTAATGATACGCTCTCTTTTTGGATCAAAAAAATATTTTTGGGTGAAAGGGATAGATGACGTGTTTGATTTAAAATAGAGGTTGGAGGTTGCTTTAGATGTTCCATCTGAATTTTAGTGTTTGGTTTATCAGGGCAAGAAACTACAATTTTTTGTACCATTTTCTTACTATAATGTAGGAAAAGACTTAGTCATATCCATGGCTCCCAAATTGTGGGGAGGGATAAATGGTTTAAAACAAACATCTAATCTTGAACCTGCATCCTTTAAATATGTGATCAAAATGTTGTCTCCAATTCAAATTTGGCAAAATGTTCCCCTCCTCCTCAAGTCTATATTGTTGATCAAATGAAGGAGGTTTCTTTTATGGATATTTTGAATGGGGACGTGGATGAATATTTTCATTATCTGGATGAGGATGCAGTTATTTGTATATCTAATGGTCTATGGCCTTCTTCGATCGCTCTATATAAATGGGTTCATGAAACATGGTCGAATTAATGTGAAATTTCTTTTTGATATAAAGGTTTCTTTGTTGTTCACTTTCATAATTAGCAATATTATCATAAATGTCTTTCTAAAGGCCCTTGGTTTTAGGGAATGTGAGATTATTGATCACTCCCTAATTTTTGGATTTTAACCCTCTCACTCTTTCAGTCACTAAGATGCTAGTTTGGGTTCATTTTCCTAATCTACCTCTGCATTTTTAACATGATTATAAGGAAATAGCTAATGTTTTGGGGTCATTTTTAAAGAATGATCATGAGAGAGATGTTGTAGGTTTGTGCACTTATGTTAGAATTTGTGTAGAGATTGACTTAAGTAAAGGTGTTCCAAAAAAATTCATTTAAAAATATGGTAAAGTTCAACATGTTCAAGTTTTATATTATGAAAACACCACTTTTAGATGCCACAAATGCAAAGTACCAGGTCATCTTCACACATATTTTCCTTAGGGGCATATTTAAGTGGTTAAAAATAAGGGAGAAAAGTCTAAAACAAACAAATATAATGCACCAAATCCATCGCTAGTGGCTGAAGACTATTTTAGAGATTTAGAAACACAAGAAAATAGAGAATTGAGAGATAGTAAGAGAGAAGAAAAACCCACTTCTACTAAAGAAGCAATGCCCAATGAAGGAGTATTGGAAATTGTTCATAAATTTCCTTTAAATCAGTTAGTTGGGGGAGTGGAGAAAGGACATGAGTCCAAAAACTTGGACTCAAACAAGGAATTATTTGAAAATAGAAATTTGGAAATGTATAATCCAGATAAATAATTAGTTGTGGTGAACTCCAAGCAAGAAATGTGGTAGGAGGTAAAAAATTAAAAAGGTAAGAAATGCAATACATCTAAAATTTTATATTACTTTCCCACAAGTTGATGTTTGATACCAGCCTTTGTGTGGTAGATAGCTTTATTGTTTGGTTGTTTTTAGCCTTATGGCTATTTAGTGTAATTAGTTCTTCTAGGCCATGGTGTTTTAACCTAGTCTGTAGTGTAATCTAAGTATTAATATAAGGTATGAATCCCATAAAAACCAATAATTATCCAAAATAAAAAATAAAAATAATAATTACACAAATCCACATAGTATAAAAGGTTATTGGGAGGTTTAGAAGCACTCTTTGACTCCACGATTATGGGTAAATAAAAGTCTACCATGTGTTTCAATTTTAATGGACATAGTAAATACATAAGGTGATGAATACTTGGAGCTTTGTGAGGACAAAAAAAAATATTTTTCCATGTGGTAGTGATCCACATAAATATATGAAGATAGATGGAATTTGAATATGAGCTGATGCATACATAGATTGATAATTCAATGCATCTATGGAATATAAAGTAAATGCCAAAAGTGAATTTCATGACTATATGACCCCTTTAACCTCAAGGCTATGAAATTATGATATGTGCATGGACAAGATTAATAGATATGATGAAGGCCAAAATTTTAAAAATGAAGTGCTAAATCTAAACAAACAGGAAGATGAATTGATAATTTAATGTGTCCACATAATAGAAAGTAAATGTCATGATTACATGACCTCGTGACCTTCAGCAAGTAGGATTATGACATGTGGATGGTCAATATTATTGGATGTAACTAAGGCCACAAATTTACAAATGAAGTGGTGAATCGAAATAAACATAAGGGGTGAATTAATAATTTGACACCTTAACATTTCCATAGAGACTTCTTTTATTTTGAATGTCAAGTTTATGTTTCATGACTCTGTGACATAGTTATCATGGCCACATTTTCATTTTTAAATGGTAAGTTATTCAAATTCATGCACATTATTTAATTATAAAAATTATGATCATAGTGTTATGTGTGATATGTGTAGGAATATATACAGACACATTTGCAAATAAAATGGATTAAAATTTATAACATATCTATGGATTTAATGAGGCCACCATAATAATAAAATAAACACCCCATAACCTCCATGACCTTTTGGCCTCATAATGATTGCCACTTTTTTTTAGTAATTTTATAGGTTTCCTTAAGTAAAGTGTGTGATTTATTAATTTTTTTAGAATATGATTACATGTTTATTCAATGTGTAAATAAAAGGGGTACAAACAGAAGTGATATAAAGTGGAAATAGATACTCAACACATACATATACTTTGAGATGAACTATTTAAAAACTGAGAGACACCCCATGACTTTGCTTTGATTGCCACATGTCTTATTTATATCACAAAATATTATATAAATGTTGTGTGGGTGTTATTTTAATGTGTTTTGATTACCATTGGTATATTTATTTATTGTGCATGAGTTATAGGTACAAGAGAGATATAGAGAAAATTATAATAATTTAATAGATTTTTAGGTGACAAAAGAAGTCACTTGGAAGCTAGAGACACTCTGTGATCTATGAATATGATGAGGAGAGAGGCTACCACATGGTTCATCCTAAGTGGACATATTAAAGGAAAGAATGTAGTGAAGACTTGAAACTTGTCATGGAAAACACTTCACATAATTTCAACATGTGGCCACAACAAATGTAGAGATAAAATCTACTCCAATTTGAAAAGAAATCAAATCTATTCAAATAAAATAACACATGTGTAGATAATAAAGTGAGTATCAAAATCAAATGAGTAATTATGTGATATTTATGACTTTAGGAAGATGATGACATGTAGATGGTTACAATTATTAGATGCGAATAATGGCAAAAACTCACAAATCAATAAATTTATAATGTCCAAAATTTGAAGGATGGTTAATACACATGTTCCACATCATTTGCCTTTGATTCACTATGTTAAAGGATGAATCAATTGGTAAACATAGTGAGAAAAGAAAATAATAAAAAATTATAAGGATAAAATTGATAATTGTATAAGAATTCACAATAATACTAAATAATTTCAAATTTGTATTTAGTGGAGAAGTGACAACTATGAAAAGTAGAAGATTGGGGTTTTTTTCACAAATACAGGTAAAATAATTGAAAAGTCCACTACAATTATAATATCTTGAAATTCCTATGTATAACAATGCATAAGTGGCCACTAAGATTGAACTTAACTTCAGAAGGTTAACTATTAAAGTGTCACAATTAGGTAAGGATTATCATCACTCCACTTGGGCTTAAAAAGAGAAGAAATTACCTATTAAGTTTCATTCATCCCCTTGATATCCTTATATATCCAATGTCATACAAGTGAGAAGACTGAGGGACTTAGAAGTGGAATTACAATATTGGTTTTCTCTGAGTCATGATATAATTATGTAAGAATTAGGAGTCTAGTTTATAACTGTTAGTCTATTTTTAATAAGCATGATTAAATTTAATCACTTTCAAAATGTGGTTAAAACCCATGTTTTTATTATAAATACTTTGTATTTTCATTCTTTTAATTAGGGATATTAGAAGATAATCTACAATATTAATAAATCATTGTGGATTTTTGAGACATTTTGTTTTCCCTTTCTTACTTATATTAATACTCAATGCTTATCTAAGAGAATAGAGAAATAAAAATTTACACTTTATGCTTGCTAAGAGAATAGAGAAAGAAAAAATTATAAGTAATAATAACCAAAAAATTCATTAAGAGGTTTTATTAAAGTCCCAAGTAAGCATGGGTTCACTTTGTTGAAGTTTATCCTATATTAGTCTTAGTACAAGGAGTGGGAACATTGGACCAGTGTGAATTATTTGCATATATCATATGCACCACATTATTAGATTGTAAATGTAAGGAAGTCCATTAAAAATCTTAATTGTTTAATTAAACATTTTATAAATAAGTAATATTATAAAAATAATTATTAATTTGATCTCTATAGTTCCTAACTAGTTACAAGGGAATAGATGGGGAATACAAAATGTAAATTATATCTCCAATCATCTTTGTAGCATACCTAAAAAAGTATACAACAAAATTCTCAAAATACCTAACATAAAATATTAAATAAGCTTTACCAATATACATGACCTTGAAGTCAAATGAGGAACAAAACATTAAAAATTCCTAGTATTTTTTATAAAATAGCTATTTCAACCTATTTAAGAAACTATATAACACATTCTCAAAAAAATAGCACGTGATGAAAAATATTACAATGAAAGTTGGACATAGGGAATTCAACCACTAAAATCTCATAATGAGGGCCATAAACATGGAAAGCGACCATTGTTAGTGCTAAGTTGGTAAATATATTAAATTTCAATCGTTTAAAAATGCATCAAAGTTTTAAAATAGGGAATAGGTGTAGTTTAAAAGAATAAAAAACATGATATTGATCAAATAAAAAAAATTATTATAAAAAATGCATGTATTGATCATAAATATTTATATAAATTGGCTATTTTTTTAATACAAAAGTTGAGTATATTATACAAATGAGTTTTAAATTAGTCCAAGTCCTTGAGAAAGTCAATATCAGGGACTAAAACTAGGAAACTATGTAAAATCATTATATACAACAAGATACGAAGACTATAAAGATTTAGACAATATTTTGATCTATATTAATAAAAGGCCAATCAAAAGCTACCTGCACAAGTAATATTTTTATAGAAGTTAGAGACTTCAAAGAGTAATGGTATAATATTATTATGACAATGTTATTTTTTTTACTAGTGAATATACCTAGTTCGAAAAGGTAAATGGTCTTTTTTGATAGACATAATTTCATTCTTCATTATGAGTATGAAGATGCTATATATCTAGAAGTTATGTAACAATAATCTAGTAACGAAATGTCCTATTTTTATTTTTGTAAAGATATTTATTTAAGTTTATACAATTTAATCCAATGATCCTTTTGTAAAAAGTGAAACCAAATTTTCTATTTCATGTGTTTATAATACATTACACCACATGTTAAAATGAGTACAATGTGATTTGTTGAAATTTTTCACTATGTATGACATCATTTTTTAGAGGAGCATCAACCAAAATTAGTTGACCACAATCAATATAAGTTGTTTGAAATGCATATGCCTGAATTTTTTTTGATTTTAGTAGACATGTGGCTAGGAAACAAAATTGTTGAGTTTTCACATTTAGAAATAACATGTTGAAACTTATTGAAAGATAAAATTGTATTCTAAGAAGTAGACATTGAATAAATACTTAAATATTTTATTGAGCTAACCTTTGTAAATATGCATTTGTGAGTCTGTCATTTAGTGCATCAAATAAATTATATTGACTTGCATGAAATAAATGAGTGTCTTTGGGGCCATTTTTGACAACATTTTTAAAAACAAATATTGGTGTATTGGTTGAAGTCAGTAATTTTTTATGACTGGGGTAAAGTTCTTTGTAGTTTTTTTTAATATAAATTAAAATTAATTCCATAATTTTATTGTTTAAAAAAAAATTAGTATACATGTGTGCATGCTTAAGAGAAGGAAACAACTATAAATGAAATGGGAAAAAAATTAAATGTTTGAGTAATAGTGTGTACTGTAGCCATGTCATCTTCTAATTCACCATCCATTAAACAAAGTTCATATTCATTAATTTTATCATGGAAAATTAGCAATGGTTCCAAATAATCCCATAGAGAGTGTGTAATTTTCTTCTACAATTCCATGTATAGTATTGTCTTGATTAAGCTTATATTACTTAAAAAACTATTTTGATGTTTTCAATGGCATTATTTTTATTTAATGGAAGCCAATAGTTAGCATCACCTCTTTCATATATTGAGTTTTTTTTATTATAATAAATTTTTTAATTTGAACATTAATGCCAAGTGAGAGATATGGAAACAAATTTTCATATCAATATACTATTAATGTTTATAGTTATCATTGTTTGGCCATTCATTTCCTTAAGATATACATTATCTATCTTTACATTTATTTGATGAATTCATATTCTTTGTGAAAACAGTACCATAAGTTACTTTCCAATCCCATTAAAAAATAATGCAATTTTTTTTGTAGAGAGGTCAAGTATTAAAGTTGGGATATATTTACACATGTTAGAGATATAAACATAATTTACAAACTTGAAGTTTTAATATAAATATTTTACAATGAGATGCAGTGCATTGGATTTGTTGAGGTGAATTAAGTCATGTTTTATTTATAGCCATTTAAAAAAAAATGTATAAATTTAATTTCATCTTATTACATATAATATGGCATGAGTATAATTTTACCTTTTTATATAATTATTTCTCTTTTATTTCTATTCTTTACTCATTGATATTATCTAATTCAATGTTTTGTATACTATAAACATGTAACAAAGACAATAGGGAGATATAGATTGAGAGATTGAGGTATAGAGTAAAAATAAAAATACATGGATAATTTTTAGGATAGATGTTTTCATACAATGTTATATCATGTAATTTCAATTTGTTTGTTGTTACATAATACTATGATGTATAAAGTAGAAAAAAATAATATGTAACATGTTGAGTTTGTTAGGGAAAAAATATATTAAATATTACCATTTTGGTGATTGTTCCTTGATTTTTTAAATATCATACTCAACAAGATTATATAAATCCATTTTGAGTTTTCTTCAAGCATTGTGACAATTTCATAAACACAAATACTTTTTGAAAAAAAATATAAATGAATGGCAAAGATATATTTTTTAAATTGCCATTTTTTCAAAGGATTCTTTATTTTCTAAATTTTATGTTGACTATCTTTGTCTACAATTTTGTTTTTTCAAGTCTATTTATTTTTCATTAGTGAAATGTAAGTATGCATGAAGATATTTTGTTTTTATACAAGTAAAGTAGAAAAAATAAAGAAGCAATTGTATATGCCGAGAAATAAAGGTAAATATAAATTGATGTATGTGTTACATGTATATATTTTACTGTCATTATGACCTGATATGTGATATGGGATGCTTATTTTAATTGGTGTCTATAAATACAAATGAAATTCAAAAAAACATTGGATAGTGATCCCTCCAATAGGCATCAAAGAATCTAAATTGTATGTTATTTATGTTTATATTTTTCAAAAAATGGTCTATGAAAGTACCCACATGTGTTGTTGGAATATTTGTTAGTAAAGATAGATTATGTCTATGCATGGTGTCAACAATATTTTATTGAATTATTTTTGAGTTGAATCATGCCAATTTAAAGTCTATAGAAAGTATGATTTTTATATTATATGGTAAATTAGTTGTGATTATTCATATGAAATTTAATATATGAATAAGTGGGGCAAGTGGAGCTAATCATATATTAATTATGCATATTAGTATATTCATATACAATAGATCTTATGTGATAGTCTCCATGTTTTGGGTAAAAAAGGTTTGTGTTTTTTTATAAAAATATTGTTTTATAGCATCTCATAATTACATGGATATTTATTGATGCAAATATAAGAGAGGGAAATCAATTGAGATTTTCCTTTACCTCTGTGCTACTAGATTTTTACACTCTACAATAGACACACTTTTAGCATTTACTCAGACTTGACACACTTAACACATATTCATTGCATTTATCTTAATCCTAGTCGAATAAACACTCAAACTCTAAATCTCAAACATGCCTCTAAAGGGTTATTAAATTATATGAAAGAGTTCTCTACTCTCATACAATTTATGCTAAACTGATACAAATCTTTGTTCTTGTCCTAGAAAGTTATGCTCTTCCATAGCTCATTCCTCTCTCTAAAACTTTATTTTATATAAAAATAATATTCCCTTAGCATCTCAAGATTCATGGGTATCTATTAAAATTCACTAACATAAACATAATGTAAAATATTTTGGCATCTTTTTGTTTTCATAATTAAACACCAAATTATTAGTAATGTTTCTTAGGTAGTTAGGAGACATTGTAAGGCCAAACAACAATTACTAAAAAATCATAACTTTACCTTAGTTTATAAAATTAAATTTAAATTTTAGAAAAATATTTATAACTACATTTTATATCATCTCACCAAATTTTTCAATCTAATTTTTATTACAACCAAAGAACCATCTTGCCAAGTGTCAAAAACTAGACAAATGAATAAATTTGACAGAAACATATGGTAAATTACCTCTATAACTCCAAATGATTTTAGATTTGGAATTTAGATTTAAAATTTAAATTTATAAAATATTATTAAATTTTAAAATCCAACTCTTAATGCAACAATAGAACCATCTTTCCAAGTGTCTTAGATGTAGTCTAAAAAATTTAGACAATACATTACCACTATAACTCTAATTGATCTAAATTTTAGTATGCATGTTTTAAGTGATATGTTCTAATACTTCACAAAAATTTATAATCCAATTATTATCTTATAAGGACAAACATCCTTCTAAGTATTATGATAAAATCAAATGTTACATTTCTATGGTGAATTCAAATGACTTGAAATTTGGTGTAGAGTTGTAAGTGTCAGACATCTCACCAAGTTTCATTATCTAATTATTAATGTAGAAGTAGAAACATCCTTCTAATTTTTATAATATGAATAAGATGGTATGTTAATATGGTGGCTCAAAATGATCTAAAATTTTGTGAAAAGGTTTTAAGAGTTAGGTGTTATGCACTCACCTAATTTCATCATTTGATTCTTAATACAACTGAAGAACCATTTCCAAAAAATGTTTGTCTTAACAATCCCCATAGACTGACATAAATAGATAAAATATATCTATACTTTTCCCATGGTAAATGAATAATTTTACAACATAATTCTAAAAGGTTAATAATATCACACCAATAAGGACACAACTCAAAAACCTAAAAAAACACCCTACACTATTTTTTTGATGCAATATTGCATGAAACATTGGATGATCATGCATCAGACACCTGAGATTTATGAAATGTGAGCTCTTTCTCTCATATATGGTATAAGTGTAAAAACCACTCTTTTGACCATGAATTATAATGGCCATGGCATTACCTTCCAACATATTAAGTACTTCAATGGATTTTCATGTTTTTTCTTCCATTTCTAGATCATTCTTGCTAGTTTCAATTTAGTTCTCTTCTTTTTACCTCTATTATTATTTTTATATTATCTACTCTTTCTTTCCCTATTTTTTTAATCTCTCCTCACTCCTCATTTTTTAGGGTTATACCCACCATAGTCCATCCTCTATCAAAGGCTCATATTTTCCACTTTCCATATTCTTATGGGATGAAACCCACCTTAATTTGACCACATCCACTAAGATGTTTTTTCTTGCATCTTACTCTCCCTTGTGAGTTTAAACCAACTGCAAAATGACCACCTCCTCCTAAATGATTCTTGGATTTGGATATTCAATGTACATCCTATTATTAGATCACCCTTATCTATTTGTATCTCTTCTCTCATGGATTCCATCTTCTCTCTCATGACCAATATCATTACAATAGACTCAACATAAATTTCAACATTCAAATGATAACCCATAGCCTCTAGTACCACCTAAAGGATAGTCTTTGCCTTATCATCTCTTTTTGTTCTTAATGTTGTGTCAATAAACTCATCCACATCTATTACAACATCATCTTCTTATCCACATGTTATAGTTGTCATACAAATCATTAGATCCTAATTAAATCTGGTGATCTCAATAAAATCACTCTCTTCACCTTGGAATGCCTCTTTGAATGCATCCATTCTCTTCACCTCTATACCTACAATATCATTCTATTAAATATATTCTTCGGTTGATTTCAAACTCAACTACCCTATCTAATCCTTTATCTCCATAATATAAGCTTTCTTTTCCTCAAACATGGGATTTTTGAAGTCTCTACCATCATGGATGCTAATACTAGTGAATTATGATCAAAGATTAAGCTACAGACTAATCTAAATGGATATTTACAATGAAATCTAATTTAAAGTGATATAATTAAAAAAGAAGCAAAAGATAAGGGTAAGGTAGAAAGAGAATAAGTGATTGTTGATCTTAATCCCAAACATTATGATAAAGTTTCAAGTATGACTAAGTATGCATTTAACCAATATATAGTGTAAAATAACATAGCCTCAAATCTCACTACACACTAGGCAAACATTAAAGGATGATATAAAGAAATACAAGTAATGAATTTACTTTAAGGGTTTGTTACCACACTCAAATAACATTCACACATTCTAATGGAAAGCAAATAAAATGAAGTAAATTCAAGATCATTCAACTAATCTAGCATAAGCACAAATTAACAACCCTATAATTAAAGATGCATCTCAAAATTTAAAGAAACAATTCAAATTTAAGACTCCTGATTAGAAATTGAGAGAAAAGCATATAACCATTGACACAAAAAAAATTGAACAATCCTTTCAGAATTCCTTGATTGTATTAACTACTTAAAATATACAAATTTTGCTCAAAAATCTTCATCTTTAAAATATGGTAGTACTAGATTTTATAGGAGGACAAGGCAATATACCAGTCAATTACAAGATATAAATGTACCAAGAAATAAGGACAACTATATTTTTTTTAGAAAGTTCTAGAATACACTTTCTTTTCCAAACTAAACTGACCTAGAGGTAACATTCTAACAAACTAGCACATGCCTTTATAAAAGAATATTCTATTTTCAAAATATTAAAAAGCTTTTATAACATAAAATATTAATCAATTAATTGGTTGGTGGGCCCTGATCTTGAGAATTTTTTTGCTATTATTGGAGGATGTTCATAGCCTTTTGGTGTTGCTCACTAACCAACTGTAAGTCCATAATTGCTTTCAAGAGACACTCTTTCTCTTTGTAAGCAATCCCATAGAATTCCTTATTATTTCTGGCCATGGCTTCTTTAATGCTTCTGGCCTCAGATAATTTTTACCCTACATTAGGGATCATGTCCAACATCCTACATTATCTACTCTAGACTGGCCTTGACCCTTATTTCTTATTTCCTAGGTTACCAAAGTATCCTTATGTTTGAATTCATCATCCTTGATGATGCCTAACATAGTGGGATATGAAGGGTTAGTTATCATGGTTCTAAAGAGATTTTATATCCTTTCCATTATTTATTTATCATCCTTTAGGAGCCTCTCCAATTCTTGTGACCATGCATTCAAACTCTAGACCTTGTCAATAAGAATTCCCTGAATTACATTCAAGTGTCCCAAACTAATTGTTTTAGAACTAGGAATCTACTTTCCAACCTAAATGTTGATCAACCCTATTATTTGATCCTTTAAATCTTACCATTGGGATATTAGACCCTTAGACACTATGTTTTGATATGACAATGTACTCAAGCTCAGCTTTATTGATTTTAAGGCCTCAAACATATCAAATAAATATTCATCAAGTATCTTGATCATTGTCTTAGGTACTAATAAAATAGCCTATGCCTTTAGAATCTCATTTTCCTTCTCTAAGTTAGATATCCTTTGTTTGATCCCCCTTATGATATTTTTGATCTAAGCTAAATGAGCCTCAACTAGGATTTCAACATCTTCTTCATGGATGGGGAGTTCACCAGGTTACTGCCCCCAATTGGAGTTAAGCCTAAAAATGGCTCAACCTTTTGGAATGTGAAATATTCAATCCCCACCATGGATTTTATTATTATCACTCTCTCTAATATAGTTGTCTCTAGATTGAACTGTATAATAGTAGTTGGCTCAGTATACTTTAGAGTTTCAAGATCTTCCATATAGGTATTGTTTGATGCTCTTGGAGCATCTAGCTATTTTCCATCTAACCCTATAGTGGTCACTATTATTTTTTCCTCCTCCTTCATGAAAGCCATTATCTATGGCTTGATATCATCATGTACATAAATGTTAGTTTGGGTTAGGGCCCATGAGTGGGAATATGAGGGGATCTTCTACATTTTCTCATAGATGAACCAATCAGGGATGATTGGTCTATGAATGGGGTATTCCACACTAAATAAGTTGATTTTACTTATAGGGTGAGTGAAAACTGACTTTGGCCTCTTTTGTCCAATTAAAATAATTGCCAATTTTGCTTTTATTTTCTTTGATTGTGACATTAAGACAAGATCTAAGGCAACTTCTTTTCCTTTATCTTTCTCACCCTCTTTAATTTGATCCTGGGGTTCTTGAGATTTCTCCTCCTCTTCTTTAGATCCATATGCCTCAGAAAGAACGCTGAGGGCATCCTCTATTATTTCATCAGGCTGTAGGGCAATCATGTCCAAGTATTTCACTGGAGACTCTAGTTTATCAGGAGGGACTGAGGATGATGGGCCCTCACTAGGTCTCTCTTCTAACTTTACCTTACTAGGACCTTATATAATTTATGATTGGGGCTATTGCCTTTCCACTTATGGTTACTCTTGAGGTGGCCTAAAAGGTCTAGGTAGTGAATGGTAGTGCATAGGTCCCATTTACCATATATCTCTAGGGGGTTTCTCATCACTGGTCAGTCTATGCTCAAGTTTGGTATTATGTCACTTGATCCTAGCCAATATTTATTCAAACCTATTTGATTTGATATATATGGTGTCATGGACACTAAGTTAGTGCATATACAATAGATTGGGAAATTTCTTGGACTTCAAGCTTATGGAGACCATGCCATTAGGGCCCCGCATCTTTATCTCATCAAGTTTAAATTTGAAAGAGTCTCTATGCCTAGCCACAACATTCACCTAATCCCAATTCTATAACATAGTATTTCCAATGGTCAAAGGAAAGGGATGGAGGAGGCCTTTCCTTTTTATTTACATACTCTATCCACACCATTAAGAAGTTGATAGGCAATTTCTTGCTCTACCAGCTTGATGGGAACATAGACATGCAATCTATAAGGTGGAGTCAAAATCCCATCAATTTTAATTACTATAAAATCTAGATATAGCCAGATATCTCCCATTAGCTCCACATATTTCTTGGTTAAAGGGATTACCTTGGGTATGGGAATCCCTATGATGGATTCTACTAAATTAGGATAAACATAATCATAAATGAATTGGATGTGGTGTTTATATTTAAAAATATGTAGATTTTAATAATGGTGGGAAATTGTAAATCTACCCTCAGGTGACTAATTATTGATATGAGGGATCTAAGTGGAGGCTAGCAGGGCATCCAACATATAAAACATGATGAAAAATTGGGTACTAGTCTTCATCTTAATGGATTTGAATTGTCTTTCTAGATAAATGCTAATCATCTCTCTAATTAGAGGGGTGATCCCTTCCTCTATCATAAAGTAGACATAAAACACCCAACTCTTATTGATAAATGTGGTTGAAGGGGCCCAAGAGATTCTATTCAACATAATCATGATTAACCTAACCCCCTCTCTAAATTGGACAAATAGGATGTTTTCAGAAGGGTCTCAGATCACATGGCTCCCTTGGAGCAATCATGGCCTAAGGATGGTATCTAGATCATTCTTGGTGATCCATTCCTTAATAGTGGGCAAATCCACTTGGGGTTTTGGGATCTTGTAATAATTTTAAAAGGTTAATGGGGAATGAATGCAATTATTTTAAAGGTCTTTTTATGAATAATCCAATCATGTTCAATCCTATAGTCCTTGAAAATGGGAGAAAAGATGTCAATGTAATGAATTAACTCTAGTTTGGTAGCCACATGGTGGAGAATGGTGATCTAGATTGCAACTAGGCCATAATATCTTCTGTTGATAGTGGAAATATTCTATTATTCTTTTATGATATGTTACATCTCCTTAATAGTCCAAAATAACTCGAACTAGTTCTTGTTTCTAGTGTTTAATGTAATAGTATCTATGTCTATGTCTTTGAAGGCCTTCACTTAATTTTTTGTAGACAAATACAACTCTATCTCATCCTTGTATTGTTGCCTCTAAGCTTTCATGTCTTCCACACTTTGCAAATTGCTCACAATTAGATTGCAAATGGTCTTTGGGTAAGTTATTTCATGCTCAATTCACAATTAAGCTTATCTTAGATTTACTATAATCAATTCAAGTTCACTTAAGGATTTTTATGCAAGTTTTAGGGATTTGAAGCTTTAATGGTGGTATCTTTTTTAGACCTATTCTCATACATGCCTCATATTTGATTTTGACTTTTGCTTTTATACGCTTGTATTTTCAAACACACAAGATCTTCATTTTTATTGTTTTATGCTTGCATGGTACTTATTTGACATCTATCTGGCACTTTTCATGGCATTTTTGTAAATGCCTTTAATGCACTAGTTGTTTGCATTAAAAGGATGTCTTTTATTTCATGCCATTGAATCAAGATCTAAGGATCAGTGCAGGCCATTGATCGTGATTTGGGCCCTCACATGTCATTGGTTCCTTTTGGTATCAAGATATATGGTTTTGTCACTTGGCACCTCCATGGGATTTTTGAGCTCTATTACCTTTTTTAATCACATATTGAACATGCATCTACCACATGTAGAGATCGTAGGCTCTCAGAGCTCTGTTAAAAGGTTGTCAATGATTTTACATCATTGGATCAAGAGGTATGATGAAGCACAAGCCATCAGTGTATGGTCATAAAGTAACTTTGATTAAAATAGTTTAATTTAAGTTTATTTCATGTTAATAAACATGATATAGCCTTAGGTTGAGACATTTTATGCTAAGTTTTTGAATAATAATATCAAATAACCCCTTTAAATGACATAAAATATGCCCCCCTTCGAAAGGTTAGATAAGATTAAATTTGACGGCCTCACAGACATCAAATGATCACATGAGCATCAAATTTTGGCTCATGAATTTCCTAATTTTGGTGGGATTAAAGTTTATGGTCGCACAACTGTCAATTATGGCCTCATGGACATCAAATGATGGTTGCATGAACACCAAATTTAATATCATCGAATTCTTGTGTTCCAATGCAAAAGTGCTACGTGATGACTCCACAAGGCTTCCAAGATCTTATATTTAATTTGCTTTATCTGATTAACATCTAGGATGAAGCGAGAGCCATTAGATCATGATTTGAGTAGTCACACACCATTGGTTCCATTTAATATGTGGGACCCTTTGCTACCAAACTTTAAATGCATAAGTGGCATGTGACAACTTCATGGAGTTTTATGAGTCTTTGACTTTTCAATGCTAGCTTTGATTTATCCAATTAAAATTCATGATGAAGCATGAACCATCAGATCCTATAAGATGCATGATATTAAGTCAGGGCTTAGGGTGAAAATAAAGACTTAGGCTAAAGCATTAAGTCTAAAATCTTGTTTGTGTTAATAAACATGAACAGATCCTTATAATTAAAACTTTAAGACAAATGAAGAATAATAAAGGGGATCGTGATTAAAATAAAATGACCCTACCAATATGAAAGTTAGACTCAGGTAAAAATTAAACTTAGGCTAGAGATTTAAAACTAAGGTCTTATTTTCATTGATAAATGAGAATAGGGCCTTATGGTTAAAACTTTAGGTTAAAGCTTTTTTACCAAAGGGAACCATATTTAAATAGAAGGACCCTACTAGCACAACATTAGACCATGTTAGAAATATGAGGAACAAAAGGGAAAAAAATAAAGGGGACTAAACATAAACTTTAGGCTAAGGTTTGGTTGTGTTAAAAAACATGACCAAGCCTTAACATAAAAATTGGGCTCAAATCCAAAATGAATTTAAAATATTCCTACCAGATGCTCTTGTCAAATGCAAATTTGAACCAAGGGTTTATACTAGGGTTTTATAAACATGATACATTAGCAAATGCTCCATGAAAACTATAACTTATAAGATATGATGAATAATTATTAGTAACATTAGGTAAGCTCAAAGGAAAACCATAAATGAGTAAGCCTACTTCTATCAGAGTGGATGATCTTCAAATTCTAATAATGTTCAAAACATGCCATGGTTTTAGGGTTAAGGTTCAAATTATCTCAAGGGTCCCAATTTTTTTTTAAAATGAGGGTATGTTAACCTCAAAAAATGGTGACTTCTAAGGGAAACATAGCAATATGTTAGAATTTAGAGACTTTGGTTTAGATAGACAACTAGGTCATCCACTCTACTTGATCAATATTATTATCTAGATCATCTTATGGTTGAAACAAACATTACACATGAAAAATTAGGATAAAAAATTAAGACATAGCCATGTTGTGTGTGTGCTTAAATTACACTTACTATTTTCCATGGGATTTAGGGGACAACTTCTAGGTTTCATATCTTTAATCATTAGCATTGACTAAGAGCATGTTTAGGTATTCATTAAGAACCATGCTTCTAGTTTAGGAAAGGATTAGAAATTGATTTTTTGTTAGTTAGACATCCATATCCATGATAGAGATGCATTTGGCTTCACTCATGTCCTTACTCCACTACCATCCAAGCATCCATAGTCTTGGTGGAGACTACCAGAATCACCTATGATTGAAAAGCTTTTTGATTTTGCATTGCATTCTTTTTATTTTTTATTTTTTAGATATTCTATGCTTTAAACAAAGTTGGGAACTAGGGTAGCCAAGTTTAAGGATTTGGTCAAGTGTTTGATCCTCAAAAAATCACCTATGGCTGCAATCATTATCCTAGGCAAGGATGTTTGTTAAGTGAAAGCATGACTGTGTCTCAGTAGATTAAGCTTTCATCCTACAAGTACAAATCTTCATAAGACCAACATTAGGTCAAGACAATGTTTAAGTTCTCATAAAATAGTTAACCTATTCATTAGTATTTACCAATTTATTTAAATCACAACATTAGGCTCACATTCTAGATCCATGGTTAGCACATATATTAGGTTCATACCCACATTCCTAGACTTTGGAGTTTTAATCAAACTAAATAAACTTTGAGATGAAGGTTGTTCAAAAGGACTTATTGGAAATAAGGAACAAGGCAACAAAAGCAAACACATAATAGAAAATAGAAAAATATGAAATAAAAGGAAACAAATAGATATATACATGCTTATTTACAAACAAGGGATAGGAAGGAAATAACTGAAAGAAACTAACTAGCCTACCTACACTAAATTTAACCATCTTATAGAGTTACTCCATAAAGACCTTAGGAGGAGCAACAAAGAAGTAATTCTTGAAGTATGACCCATTGGTGGGTAGTGTGAACTTTGCTCCTTGTAAGTCTTTGAGTTTAGAGGTGTTGTCTCCCAATGTGTCTATAATATAATATGGGCCAATCCACAAAGGTGTGAACTTACCATGTTTGCCCTTAGGCTTAGATGCTTTGTCCCAAAGGAGAAATAAGTCCCCTTGTCTGAACACCTTGATCTTTGATATTTTTTCAAACCACCTCTTCACCATGGTCTAATGTCTACTAAAATCAGAAAAAGCCTTCTCATGTGCATCTTCCATCTAGATGATGTCTAGCAATATTGAATTTGCAAGATCTTGGCTTTCTTCCATATAATCTTGCATGCATTTATATGTAGGCAAATTGAGCGTGATAGGGAAGATTGGTTCTTGGCCATACACCAATAGAAAAGGTGATGCCTTTAAGGCTTACGTGATCCTTATACTATCTACCCATAGGGCATACTTGAGAAGTTTGTGCCAAGTCCTGGGCTTGTTTGTAGTAGATTTATTGATTTCCTTCATTAAGTTATTATTGGTAGACTGAGACACTCCATTTCCTTGGGGATAATGATTGGATGAAAATTTGAGACAAATGACATTATCATATGCCCATTCTATCATCTCAATAGATATAAATGTAGATCCTATATCACACACCAAAGAGACTATAGTTTTAAACCTGGTACAAATGTTCTCTTCCAAGAAACTAATCACTTCTTCCATCCTACATTTTTTGGTGGCTACAAATTTAGTCCACCTTGTGCAATAATCTATTACAGTTAGGATATACTTGTGAACTTTTGATGAATTGGGGTTAATTATCCTTACAAAGTCCAACCCCCATTGTGTAAAAGGTTTATAAACCATGACTAGTTGTAAAGGAATTACTACCTTAGGCTCTTTGGTGTTAAAGATTTGGCATGAGTGACATTCCCTCGTGATTATGAGCATCTCTAAAAATAGTTGGCCAATAGTAGGTAGCTCTAAAGATCTTGTGGGTTGTAGTCTTCCCAGATGGGTGTCCATCACCAAAATTCTCATGGAAGGTGCTCATGATTTGGGTAGATTCTTATTTTGGGACACATCTCAGGTAGACCCCTTCAAAGTTTTTTGTATAATACCCCATCTTTGATTATATAATGGGATACATTGAGATTTAGGGCCCTCTTTTTCTCCTAGTTAGTCCTATAGGACAAGTACCATTAATTATTAAATGAATGATAAAATCATATCACTCACTAAATTGAAAATTCTATTGATCAACTTGCATAATAATCAGCTTAGGGCTGGTATTATAAATCATTTGGATCAGACCCTAACACATTACTAGTTTTGTTTTTTTCATTTCTATGTCATATTATTGCAAAACTAACATCCATTTACCTCTACATTCTCTAAAATCATTCTGGCTTAACATAAGCTTTGTGGTAGGGTCAGGTAGAATAACATGCACCTTATTTTGAAGGATATAGTGCCTAAATTTCTTCACTACCTTAACTAATGCATATGCTTGTTTATCAATCAATGAATAGCTCAACTCAACATTATTAAAGCTATTACTAATGAAAGTTATTGGGTGATCACATCCATCAACCTTTTGAGCTAAAATTGTAGCCATAGTATGGTTAGATGCAAAAAAAAGAGATAAATGTCTTTTGAAAAGTTAGGAATTATCAAGACTGGAGCTTGGCTAATTGCTTCTTTGATGTCATTGAATGCCTTCTAGGATTCCTCATTATAAGTGACCTTCGCATCCTTCTTGAGCATGTCATTCAGTGGCTTGAAAATATTTTCAAATCCATAAATGAACTTTCTTGAAAAGTTTATCTTACCAAAAAATGATTTTATCTTTTTTCTACTATTTGGAGGCTCTATCTTAGATATATCTTCCACTCTTTCAAGAGCTATGGAGATCCCATCTTTAGTTATGACATGGCCCAAAAATTTGCCTTCAATAACATAAAATATGCTTTTATTGAGGTTAAGGGAGATTCCATACCTTTTGAATCTCTCAAATACTTGTTATAAATGCATAAAGTGATCTTACCTATTTTTACAAAAAATGGTTAGATCATCCATATATATAATGATACACTTACCTATCAGACCTAGGTAGGCATGGTCCATGGCCCTTTGAAAAGTAGCTCCTGTGTTTATTAACCCAAAAGGCATTATTTTGTAGGTGAAGGTGGCCTACTTAGTTTTGAAGGCTATCTTTATCCTATCTTCTTTGTCCACCAACACCTAGTTTTAGCCTAAAGATCATCAAGGAAAGACATCATGGTTGAACTTGGAATAACTTGTATCACCTGGTCAAGAGAAGGAAGAGGATAATTATTCTTTTTAGATGATTTTTTCAAATTTATAATGTTATTACAAAGTCTGATTTCACCATTTTTCTTCATGACTGGCACCAAATTAGCCACCTAGATAGAAGGCCTAATGGGAAACACAATTCTAGCATCTAGCAATCTTTAAACCTCTTTGAAGATCATTGGTTCTAAGATAGGGTTAATAGGCCTTCATTTCTACTTGAAGGGTTTACAATTTTCTTTGAGAGGGATGGTATGAGTGATGAATCTTGGATCAAAGATATTTAAGTCATCATAAGATCAGGCTATAACATCCTTGTATTATGTTAGTACCTCTTTAGCCTTCCTATTCTTAATTCTAGTGCATGTTTTTCCAACATTGACTAGTTGAGGCTGATCTTGAGGGCCAAGATCAATTGCATTATAGTCCTTTTCACTTACCTTGGGAATATTGGAAACCTCAGCTAGCTTATCTTGATCAAATAGTCTTTCTAAGGAAATCATCTCCTTATGGATCTTATTGTCATTCAATTTAATGAATTTACTATCAAATTTGCCTTATTTTTAAGTAATTTCATCAGTCTCATCAATAGTATGAGCATAAAATACTCTATAATTGGTCATGAAATTTAAGATCTACTGATCATCACTAAAGACTTGAAAATTATTCACATTATTTGGGACTAAAGGTCAAGGTTCTAGTTCAATGCTAAAGTTAGGTGAGTCTTGGTCAGGCATGAGGTTAGTTACAGAAGATGCCAAATCATCAAAAACTTGGTTATCCTTTCTAGGGATGGAGACAATGTTAAAGGCATCAAAAGACTCAATTAGATGCCAAACCCTAAACTTATACCTCTTGAGGTATGAGAGTTTGCATTGATATTTGTTTCTCATCTAGTTGACTACTAGTTCTGAATCACCATAGACTAGTAGTTATTTAAATTTATTTTTTATAGAAAATTACAAGCCTAAGATGAGTGCCTCATACTCAACAAGGTTATTGGTGCATGGGAATTAGAGCCTATAAGAAGAATGGTAATTATTACCAAAAGGGTCAGTTAAAACAACACCTACTCTAGATCTATCTTTACACCTATCACCATTAAAATATAACTTCCATAGTTTAAAAATAACATGAGCATTCTTAGGATCACATACCTTTACAATCTCTAGGGTGAAAACCACTAAGCCTAAATCAATTATGTTGACCCTTTCATTAACAACATTGTAATCAATGATCATGTGTTTCATCCTTGGCTCTTTTTTAACCTTGATCTAGTTTGGAACTAATTTTTAAGGTATCCATAAATATCAAAAATATGTGAACATGTAACCATTGATAGTTTTGGTTCATTCCCTACTCAAAAATAGTCTATATACATCAGGAATGTCAACAACTTAAATATCAATAAATTATTGTACTCTGGGTTTAGAGGCTAATTACATATGAACATTTAATAACTCTCCAACTACCTTGACCCTAGATTTATCTAGTTGGGTGACAACCCTATCAGACTTAATAGGTGTCAAGCCAAATTGTTTGTAAATACCTACTGGCATGATATTGGTGGAAGCACCAAAATCTAATAAAAAATTATGCAAATTCTTACCAAACATCCTAATTGTGAGAAAGAAATGAGGAGATTCTACCTTAATTTTGTGCATGATCACATTGTCATTATCATCTTTGGGTGGTCTATTGGATTTTTTTTACAAAGAGTCTTGCAAAAGGTCCCTTTATTCTATGATCTATGTTAATTCATGCAAAGTGATGTTAGCTTTTATCTTCTTCATATCTTCAACAATATTATAATCAGTCTTATTTGAATAACTAGGAACATTAACATTATGCTTAGAGGTACTCCCTTTCAGAGGTTCTAGATCATTGCTTGAAGAAGTGTTTGAAAGAGTTCCAAAGTTATTTGGAGGTATTGATTTCGTCAATGGCTACCTCTACTCTCTATTCTTCAATGGATAAGTCTTATTTAAGAATTGTTGTAAGGCTTGGATCTCCTCAGGGACATCATCAAGTTGATTGTCTTCTTGAAAAAAGAATTCAAATACTTCCACTATGTCAACTTGATCAGATAATTTAGATTTTGAGGTACCTACACCATTGTCCTTATTACAGACCACTTCAAATATGTCTAATTCTTCTTGGAATTCCTCAAAATCCTTTAAAAACTCAATGCAATCAATCTCACCATGCTTGGATGTACAATTCCTTCTACAATAATTAGGCAAAAAAATATCAGTAAGAGTAATATCCATGGTTTTCTTGCTAGAAGATGGTTCATTATTCTTATTTTTATAAAAACTATCATTTTGAAACCTATTGTTAGGCTTATTAAGCCTTTGGAATGAGAAATTCCTACTAGATCTTTTTCTAATATTGCCAACTTATTTTTGTAGTTGAACAAAATCAATGCTTAAATTTTGGACCATTTTTAGTATAGACTCATTCTCATTCTTGGGAATTTTAGAATTGTGCACTTGGTTATTTATATTACCAAAAATTGGTACTAAAACTATTTGATCATTTACATTGAATCCATTAGAAGTAGGATGAATTAAGAATCCTAAATTCTAATTAGGAGTAACATGAATCAAAGGCAATTGGTTCATAATTGGGAGTTGGTTCAAGGTTGAGACATTCTGATTGTTGTTGGGGAAGATGTTTAGAGTGGGAAAATGTGGGTTGATATTTGTAATAGAGGAGGCCATTTTTCCTTGGGACTATATTTGATCACCGATGATCATTACTTTAGAATAAGCCCTGGCTTAAGAAGTTATAGGTGGAAGAGATCTTTTTAGGAATACAGAGGTCATAGGATCTACTACATCCTTATATATTTTAGAGCTAAATCATCATCAAGATTATAAGGTTATATGGTCCTACTATACATTTTCTAGAATCTAGCATTAAAGGACCTTATGGACTCACTTGCATCCCTCATGATGGTGGTGAACTGGTGGTATATGACACATGTACTAATAATTTTACCAAATTTATCTATGAAAACATTAGTGAAACCATCCCAATTAGTTATATAATTATTTGGAAAATTAAAAAACTATTCATATGAAGCATCTTTAAAAGTAAAAGGGAACAATCTTTATGATACATCTTCATGTATGACATTTAGTAACCTTAAATCAATTATAAAATATTTAATGTGCTCTTCAATAGTGACAACACCAATTAGACTAAATGTTGGCAAGTATTTTTTAAGGTTACGTGGGAGATCATGTACCACACCTGATATGTTGATTGAAGAGTCTCCTAACCAAGTCATACCTATATGAAGTTTGAAGTAGGGTTACTTTGAAGAGGTTAGGTTGGTAAAGATTTGGAACATCTATGCCTACATTTATGTTGCTTGACTTTTATATGGAATTCAAGCTCAAGTAAAGGATCTCTTATCTCTAAGTGTGATCTTGTTTGAATCCTTGACAATTCCAGATTGAAGATTGAAGACCCTATTTGAAATATGATGTGTCAAGTTAATTTTTATAAAGAACAATGATTAAACCTGCACATTAATTTAATTTTGAAAATATTATACAAAGAACAATAAAGGATGTCAAACTTTGACTAAGTTAGCTCAAAGATATGTCTAATTATGTAAATATGATTAATCTTTACACTTTTAAGCTCAAATAAACTAAAATATGTGAAAGATTTATCAACCTTTGATTAAAACAAACCGTTCTAACCTCAAATACTAAAGATGTTTAAAATTTAAGCTATCTTTACCAAAATCAAGCATCAAACTTTAAAGAACTTTGATCTTTGTCTAAAGGAAGCACAAAGATAGGTCAAAGACCACAAAGATCAGTGATCTTTATTATTTTGAGAAAATAATTATGCAAAAGTGCAAAGATAACACCAATCTTAGATCAAAACATACTAATATTATCAAAGATTCAACCAATTCATAATGATAGGCCCTCCTTCTACCACCAACAGGACTTGTTGATGCTTCTAAATGTATCATAGGTTTCCTTAGTGTTTAGAGAACACTTCTCATTTTAGAATTCTATAAATTTAAAGCATGAGTAGCAGGTTTTAGAAACCTATGTTACCTATGGTGAAATAAAGGTAGAGCAATGATTAACTGTTCAACAAAATTTATATTAATTGATGGATGGGAGCCATCATGGACCAAATTTCTATAAAGTGTGAGAATCTATGCTAATACTAGTGAATTATGATCAAAGATGAAATTATAGACTAATCTAAATGGATATTTACAATGAAGTATGAACTAAAATGATCTGATTAAAAAAGAAGCAAAAGAGAAGGGTAAGGTAGAAACAAAATAAGTGATTTTTGATATTAAATAGAAACATTATGACAAAGTTTCAATTATGACTGAGTATGAATTTAACTAGTAAATAGTGAAAAATAACATAAAATAAATCTCACTACACACTAGGTAAACCTCAAAGGATGATATAAATAAATACAAGTAAGAACTAAATTTAATTTAAGGGTTTGCTACCACACTCAAATAACATTTGCACATTTTGATGTAGATTAAATAAAACAAAGTAAATTCAAGATCATTCAACTAATCTAGGATAAGCATAAATTAAAAACTCTATAATTGAAGTTGTAACTCAAAATTAAAAAAAACCATTCAAATTTAAGACTTCAAACTAGTAATTGAGAGAAAATCATGTAATAATTGACACAAACAAATTTGATAAATCCTTTTAGAATTCCTTGATTGTATAAACTACTCAAAGTATACAAATTTTGCTAAAAATTCTCCCTCTTTACAAGATGGTAGTACTACTTTTTATAGGAGGACAAGGCAGTACACTCGTCAGTTACAATATACAAATGTACAAAAAATAGGGAGAGTTGTCCTTTTTTTAGAAAGTTATAGAACACACTTACTTTTCCAAACTAAACTGACCTACAGGCAACACGCTAACAAACTAGCATGTGCATTTACAAAAGAATATTCCATTTTCAAAATATTACAAAGCTTTTACAACATAAAATATTAATCAATTAATTGGATAGTGGGCCCTGCTCTTGAGAACTTTGTTGTTGTTGTTGGAGGATGTTCATATCCTTTTAGTTCTGCTCACTAACCAACTCTAAGTCCACAACTAGTTTCAAGAGACACTATTCCTCTTTGTGAGCAAGCTCATTTAATTCCTTATCATTTTTGGCCATGGCTTCTTTGATGATTCTGGCCTTAACTACTCTTTCCCCTGCATTAAGGATCATGTCCAAGATCCTACCATTGTCTACTCTAGACTAGCATTGACCCTTATTTCTTATTTCTTGGGTTACCAAAGTAGCCCTATGTTTGAATTCATCATCCTTGATGATGTCTAAGATAGTGGGCTATGTAGGGTTAGTTAGAATGATTCCAAGGAGTTTTTCAATCCTTTCCTTTAGTTCCTTATCATCCTTTAAGAACCTCTCTAATTCCTATGACCATGTATTCAAACTCTGGACCTTATTAATAACAATTCCCTAAATTACATTCAAGTGTCCCAAACTAATTATTTTGAAACCAAGAATTTATTTTTCAACTTGAATGTTGATCAACCCTATTATTTAATCTTTTGAAGCTTTCCATTGGTCTATTAGACCCTTGACCACTATGTTATATTATGCCAATGCAATCTACCTCAACTTTATTGATGTTAAGGCATCAAACATATCAAATAAATATTCCTCAAGTATCTTGATCATTGCTTCAGGCACTGATAAGATAGCCTATGCTTTCATATTCTCATTTTCATTATCTAAGTTAGATATCCTTTATTTCATCCCCCTTATGCCAACTCTGAGCTGAGATGAATGAGCCTTACCTAGGTTTTCAAAATATTTTTCATGGATGGGGAGTTCACCAAGTTTCTACCCCCCCAACTAGAGTTAAGCCTATAAATGGCTCAACCTTTTGGAATGTGAACTCTTTAGTCCCCATCATGGCTTTTCTTGTTGTCACTCTAATCCAACTATATCTAGATTGAACTATATAATAGTATTTGGCTTATTATACTTTGGAGGTTTAGGAGGCTCCATCTAGGTACTATTTAATGCTCTTATAACATCTACCTATTTTCCATCTAACCATGTAGTGGTCACTATTATTCTTTCCTCCTTATCCTTCATCAAAGCCCTTATCCATGGCTTGATATCATCATGTACATCAATGTTAGTTTGGGTTAGGGCCTATGAGTGGGAATAGGAAGGGATCTTCTATATTTTACCATAGATGAACTAATTAGGGATGATTAGTCCATGAATGGGGTATTCCTCACTAAACAAGTTGATTTCACTTATAGGGTGAGTGAAAACCAACTTTAGCCTCTTTTATCCAATTGGGACAATTGCCAATTTTTCTTTTTTTTCTTTGATGGTGCCACTAGGATAAGATCCTTTGTCTTTCTCTGCCTCTTCAATTTAATCCTGGGGTTCTTAAGCTTGCTCCTATGCTTCTTCAAATCCATATGCCTTAGCAAGAACCTTGAGGGCATCCTCTTCTATAACACCAAGCTATAGGGCAATCATGTACAAGTATTCCATTAGATATTTTAGTCTATCAAGAGGAATTGAGGATGATGGGCCCTCACCAGGTCTCCTTTCTAACTTTACCTTACCAAGACCTTGTGTAATCCATGCTTGGAACTACTACCTTTCCACTTGTGGTTACTTCTAAGGTGGCCTAGAAGGTCCAGACAACAAATAGTAGTGCATAGGTCCCATTTTTCATATGTCTCTAGGGGGTTTCTCATCACTAGCTAGTCTATGCTCAAGTCTGATATTATGTCCCTTGATATTGGCCAATATTTATTTAAACCTATTTTATTTAATATATATGGTGTCACGGACATCGAGTTGGTGCACATATACTGGCTTGGGTAATTACTTGGAATTCAAGAGTGTGAAGACCATGCCATTGGGGTCCTACATCTTCAACTCATCAAGTTAAAATTTGAAAGAGTCCATATTCCTGGCCATAAAATTCACCTAATCCCAATTTTGTAACACAATATTACCAATAGTCAAAGGAAAGGGATGAAGGAGGCCTTTCCTTTTGTCTTTGCACACTCTATCCACACTGTTAAGAAATTTATAGGCAATTTCCTGCTTTGCCAGCTTTATGGTAACATGGATAGGCAATATATAAGGTGGGGTCAAAATCTCCTCAATCTTGATTACTATACAATCTGGATAAAACCATATGTCTCCCATTAGCTCCATATATTTCTTGGTTAAAGGGCTTACCCTAGGTATTGGAATCCCTGTGTTGGATTCTATTAAATCAAGATAGACACAATCAAAAATTAATTGCATGTGGTTTCTATATTTGAAAATATGTAGCTTTTAATAATGGTGGGAAATTGTAAATCTTCCCTTAGCGGACCAATTCTTGATATGAGGGATCTAGGTGGAGGCTATCAGGGCATCCAATAGATAAGACATCATGAATAATTGGGTATTAGTCTTTTTTTAATAGCAATGAATTATCTTTCTATATAAATGTTGATCATCTCTCCAATTAGAGGGGTGATCCCTTTCTATCATAAAGTACACATAATACACCCAACTCTTATTGACAAGTGTGGTTAAAGGGGTCCCAGATATTTTTTTCAATAGAGTCATGATTACCCTAACCCCCTCTCTAAATTGGGTAACTGGGATGGTTCTAGTAGGGTCTCAAATCACATGGCTCCCTTAGAGTAACCGTGGCCTAAGGATGGTATCTAGATCATTCTTGGTGGTCCATTCCTTAATAGTGGGTAAATCCACTTGGGGTTTTAGGATCTTGTAATAAATTTCAAAGGCAAATGGGGAAATGAATGCAATTATTTTAAAGATATTTTCGTGAATAATCCAATCCTAATCAATCCTATAGTATTTGAAAATGGGAGAAAGGATGTTAATATAGTGAATTACCTCTAGTTTGGTGGCCACATGGTGGAGAATGGTCATTAGGATTGCAACTAGGTCATAATATCATCTACTAATAGTGGCAATCTTTTGTTCTTATTTTGTAATAGGCTGCATCTCCTCAATGGTCCATAAGATCTCAGACCAATTCTTGTTTCCAGTTCTCAATGAAATAGTAGCCATGTCTATGTATTTGAAGACCCTCCCTTCAATGCATATAGACAAATACAATTCTATCTAATCCCTGTATTGTTGCCTTCAAGCTACCATGGCTTCCAAAATTTGCAAATTGCTCATAATTAGATTGTAAATGGTCTTTGGGTAAGTTATTTTGAGTTCAAATCACAATTTAACTTCTCTTAGATTTACTGTAATCAATCTAAGTTCACTTAAGGATTTTTATACAAGTTTTATGGATTTAAAGATTTAATGGTGGTAGCTTATTTAGACCTAGGCTCATACATACCTCAGATTTAATTTTGACCTTTGATTTTATACGCTTGTATTTTCAAGCACACAAGATCTTCATTTTTTTCCTTTTGTGCTTTCATGGCACTTATTTTTCATCTATCTGGCACTTTTCATGGCATTTTTCATAAATGCTTTCAATACACTAGCTGTTGGCATTTAAAAATGCCTTTTGCTTCACTCTGTTTGATCAAGATCCAAAGATTAGTGCAAGCCATTGATCATGATCTAGGCCTTCACATGTCATTGGTTCCTTTTGGTATCAAGATTTTTGGTTGTGCCACTTGGCACCTCTATGGGATTTCTAAGCTCTGGTACCTTTATCAATCACACATTGAATGCATGTCCACCATGTGTCAAGCCCATAGGCTCTTGGAGCTCCATCGAAAAGGCATCGATGATTTCATGCTGTTAGATCAAGAGGCATGATGAAACACAGGCTATTAGATCCTTTAAGATGCATGAATATTAACTAGTGTATGGTCATAAAAAAATTAGGCTAAAATGTTTTAATCTAAATCTATTTCATGTTAATAAATGCACTACAGCCTTAGGTTGAGACATTTTATGCTAAGTTTTAAAACAAAGGACTTAGGTTAAAATGATTTTGCTAAGTCTATTTCATATTAATAAACACAAAAATACTTAGGTTAAAGAATTTTATGCTAAGTTTTTGAAGCATAATATCAAATGACCCCTTCGAATGACATAAAATATGCCCCACTTTTTCATAGACAGAAGGTTAAACAAGCTTAGATTTGATGGCCTCACAGATGTTAAATATGACCTTATCGATGTCAAATGATGATCATGCAAATGTAAAATTTAGGGTCATAAAGTTCATAGTTTTGGTGGGATTAAAGTTTATGGTCACATGAATGTCAAATACGGCCTCATAGATATCAAATGATGGTCATGTGAATGTCAAATTTAAGCTCATCAAATTCCTATGTTCCAATGAGGAGTGTCAAGTGGTGACTCTATGGGGATTCTTGGGATCTTGGATTTAATTTGATATATTTAATTAAGAGCCATGATGAAGTGAGATCCATCTGATCATGATCTAAGCAATCAAACACCATTGGTTTTATTTAATATATGAGACCCTTTGTTGTAAAATTTTGAATGCAAGAGTGTAGCATGGCAACTCTATAGAGTTTCTTGAGTCTTTGAATTTTCAATGTTGGCTTTACTCCATCTGATTAAAATCCTGAATGAAGTGTGGGCAGTTATATCCTACAAGATGCATGATATTTAAGTTATGGCTCAAGGTGAAAATAAAAACTTAAGCTAAAGTATTAAGTCTAAAGTCTTGTTCATGTTAATAAACATGAACTAGGCCTTAGAATTAAAAATTTAGAAAAAATAGATTATAATGAAGGGGATCATGCTTAAAATAAAAAGACCCTACCAATATAAAAGTTAGATTCAGGTAAAAATAAAACTTAGGCTAGAGCTTTAAAACTAAGGTCTCATTTGCATTGATAAATGCAAATGGGGCCTTAAGATTTAAAATTTAGGTTAAACATTTTTTAGCAAAGGGGACCATGTTTGAATAGAAGGACTTTGTTAGCAAAACATTGGACCATGTTAGAAATTGAGAAACAAAAGGGCAAAAATAAAGGGGACTAAGCATAAATATTAGGCTAAGGTTTGGTTGTGTTAAATTTTTTGACCAAGCCTTAACATACAAATTAGGCTCAAATCCAAAATCAATTTAAAATATTTCTGCCAAATGCTCCCCCCAAATGCAAATTTGAATCAAGGGTTTATGTTAGGGTTTTTTAAACATGATCCATCAACAAGGGATCCATGAACCCTGAAACTTATAAGATATGAAGACTAATCATTAATAAAATTAGTCAAGATTAAAGCAAAACCATAAATGAGTAAGCCTACTTCTATCAAAGTGGATGATCTTCAAATTCTAATAATGTTCAAAACATGTCATGATTTTAGGGTTAAGGTTCAAATTATCTCAAGGGTCCTAGTTTTTTTTAAAAATGGGGGTATGTTGACCTCAACATTGCCCTAATTTTATCTATGTCTCATAGTATTCTCACATATTTTTCCCTCATGATAGACTCCCATAGGCTTATTTTTAACAACCTCCATGGTTTTTCTCTTCTCATTCTTCTTCTTGCATTCTTATCCTAAAAACGAATGGTCTACAACCCTACTCTTGTCATGTGCATTAGATTTCAATTCTTCCACCACTACTTTCTCACTCATGAAAAGATAAAACCAACCTTGGCTTTCTTCTTCATTCACCTCTATTTATTTATTAAAATAAACATGTATATTTCTTTGGTTTTCCTTAACCTTTCTACACTTGAAAATATAAAATATAGTCACATTGCCTTCATTCACTAAGAATGATTCTAATTTTAGCCACGTATGGGATACTTCAAAATTATTTCCATAATCAAATAATGGGTCTCTTTTTTTTGCTTCAACTACAATCACAAACATATCCTATTTCATGAGGATTTATTCCAATATAGGATTCTCACAACTCTCTTTCTCGTTGTTGTTCTAAAAATTAGATTTTGAATTACCATAAATTTCTTCTTCCTTATTTATTTTGAAAATAGACTTTGGATTCTCATATAAAAGCTTCACTCTCTTGTTGTATTCTAATACAACCTTCTTCTCCACATACACATACTTCTCCTTACTACTTCTCAAAGTATACTTGAGATACTCAAATGAAAACTTACCTTTCTTATTGCGTTTCATGGCAATAATATTCTTCTATTATTACCTCTCAAGCCTCAACATATAAATCTTGTTCAAACACCATTGTTACAATTTTGGGTGTAAAAAAATACTCAAAAACTTGGAAAATATATGTTCCCATCCACTCACAGTCTTCTTACCTTTTCTTTGTCTCCTCACTAAGAGATCTCTCAAATTTACAACTACACTTCAACATAGTTTCTTACATGAATCCTTTACTCTCATATGATATTCAATATTCTCATCTTAAAAATAAACTTCTAACTCCACTATCAAATTCATGATCTTTTCAAGGATCTCTTTAACATATAACAAATCAAAATCAAAAGTAGACTTACCTCTTTCCTTCATCTTAACCTCTAATGGTCTCTTTCTTCTTCTAGAGTCTTTTCCTCCACCTTATTGGTATTTATCCAAAGCATATAAATTTGATTTTAGGTACATCAACTCTATAGTCATATCTTCCTCATCCTCTTCATTCATGACATAACAAGTAATACGATTACATACGAACACCATATCTAGATGTGAGATCAATAGCAAAGATATTCACCATGAAATAATGACAACAAAGTTGAACACACCATAACATAGATATATTATAGGAAAACCTCATGAAGAGGTAGAAAACCCACCAAGATTATTCATTATTTTATAAATAAAATGTACCCAATATAAGCTTTCTTCTCTTTTTTTTTCATTACCTCTTACACTATAAACTCTTTTATTATATAGGCAAGGTAATCTTCCCATTATAAATAAACTTTTTAAACCACCAAATTAATGGGTCCAACCTCTCTAAAGGTCATTTAATATATTTTATTTTTTATTTAGATGAGGATAAAGTCATGATAAATAATAAAATATATTATTATTTAACCAATATAATTTAATGTATTAAGGGTACATAAATAACACCACTTAACCATTAATTATTCCAATATTCTCCCTTAATGTTAAGTGAGGATACATGGTGATTTTGAGGAGGTAAAAATTTAATGAATGTACACTCCATTAACCATCCACATGATAAATTTTAGGAGGTAATAATTTAAGGAAACATCCTTCATCATGCCATAGTTGCCTTTATAAGAATTATTCTATGTAAACATAGTCACCCAAAGGTATTACACTTTAAATATAGACACCTAAAGTTATTACACTATGTAACCGCAATCACATAGTCACCTTTAATCATGCCATAGTCAACTTTAAAAAAATTATGCTATGTAAACATAGTCACTCAAATGTATTACACTATTTGACTATAAACATCTAAAGGTATTAAACAATGTAACAAAAATCACATAGTCACCTTTTAAAATAATTACACTATACAACCATAAATACCTAAAAGTTTTTCACTATATCTCCATAGGCACATTTAAAATAATTACACTATGTTAACTTAAAACATTTAAAGTGAATTTAGACTAGCATGATCATGAGACTACATCCCACAGTGAGAATACATCCCACAATTTTTCATGAATAATCAACCAAACATATTAGAGTCTTTTATAAGATAAAGACCTTCATGCTACTATGTGTTTAGTACAATGTAGACTTCCATATGAAGTTTACCAAAATCACATAAAGTGATATATTATAATGCTTTAAAATGAGAAGAAGTATATAGGTATATAAGGAAACACATGACCCATATAGATTTTAAGAAGTGACATTGTCATGCACACTCCCCCTTAATGAAAACTTTGATAAACCCAACATTAAATAAACTTTAATAGGCTTTAGTTTGTTGATGCTGCATTAGATTTTTCACTAAATCTATACAATTTTGACTATCACTAAGAAGGTTGTTACAATGAAGAACTTTCACATGATGTTCTTCTATAATCCTTCATAGCCACAAGGATTCTTTAGCAACTTCCACATGAAGTGCTCTAAGTGATAGCACCTACACCAAACATAAACACGTATCCAAAAGTAGACTCATCATAACATGGTGAGCATCATAATAAAATAATAAATTAGAATAATCAAATAAAAATAATATAAACCAAAGTTTACAGTTCCTTTTATATATCAAAGTATTCACTTTGCTAATTTCCAATGATCTAAGTATAGATCCTGCATGAATCTGGAAACAACACCCACATCTTATGAAATATCTATCCTAATAATGGATAGATAAATAAAAATACCAATAAAATATTTGTAAATAGGGATTAGCTTTATTACACATGATTTTTAGATCAAGCTTTAACACAACCTTCAATAAGAGTATATGTAAGATTGCAATCAAACATGTTAATTTTAACAAGCAGATTATGTGATGCACATACAATAAATTAACTAATAATTTGATACAAGTTAACTAAACATTACATACCTTATTATAAATAATTCATATTATAATTTGAGTCATGAATATTATCTTTTCTTTTTAAAGTCGACACAAGTTTGCATTTTATACTAAACCGGCAAAAAAAGGTTATAAAGAAAAACAAAATTAACATGTTTTATACTTGATATTGAAATAAAAACATATATTTTGGTTAGTAAACAACACTAGCCACTTTAGTTGATTATAAAATAATTCAAAAACATAAATAATTACAACAAGGGTGAAAGTTGTAAGTGTCATAAATAGTGTCACAAATTGCACTATTTGACCAAATTATTGTAAAATCAATAGTAAGATGTTTTAAATCAAATAAATGACCTTATTAATGTGTCTAGAATGTGTCAAAACCTACAAATCAACAAATAGTTGATAGGTTAAAATGTCAAACAAAGCACAAGTTCCTACGTGAATGAGCATGCAAATTAAAAAAAAACATTTTTAAAATATCAAATTAAATTTAATCAAAATAAAGGTTTTAGGTAATTTGAACACAAGACCTATCTGATACAAGTGTAATAGAAAAATTAAGCTAACCATCTCACCCACCAAACATGTTAACATAATAAATAAATTAGATTATATTTAACCCTTTTTAAGTTCTGTTATTATTATTATTATTTAAATAAATAAAATAAAATTAAATACATGCATCAAAATAATGAAATGCAATCATATATTTAAATTTTGAAAAAAAGGATTTTTAATGACATGTGTGGGGTCCACTACTTGGGTGGAATAAAGAAATTAAATAAAAGCTTTATTTTTTAAATACTTTTATAAAACTATGGGCATACCCATTTAGTTTTCCAGCAAGCAAATTAATAGCTAAAGTATGGTGTATGTGGAGAGTAGGGGATGATAGAAGATGCTCTAGGTGACCATTTTTGACAAACTGAAGCTTGAATCTACCTTGACAATGCCTTCTAAAGCATCTAGAACAATCAAATTTGAGTTTTACTAATTGCATAATGATTGCCAAGTAGAAGTAAAAAAATTTCATATTTCCTTTTGATGCTCCTCAAGGTTTGAAAATGGCTCCAACAAGCTTAATTATTAAAGAAAACATGAAATCAAACTTTAAATCTTAGAAAATGATTGAGAATACATGATTTATAATTTTTCTTCTTCCATGGTAGTACCAAGCTATACAAGGATGCCAAAGGAGGATGGATAAAAATAAATAGAGCTTAGATAGGGTTTACAGGGTCTAGGAAGGCTTTCACAAGTTTTAAAATTGAAAATCCAACCTTCAAAGACTGAAAAATAGATGCAAAGGCTCTAAAATAATTTTTTAAATAAATTTTCTACCTCTCATAAGCTTTACAAAGATTCTTGTGAGGAGATAGAAAAATTAAAATCAGTTACAAGGATCCAAATCAGGGAAAGTAATGGGTTGAAAATGCTTAGAAATGGCCAAACTAAGCCAATGGAATGACCATAATGGAGATTTACTATTCAAAAACAATTTTTTACTCATTTTAAAGTTTTTTGTACCAAAAAATGGCACCCTAGGCTGACTTGAAATTTCAAATCTTCAACTGGTAGCTTTAGAGACTTCTACAAGAGTGTTAGTAGGCCAAAAAATAGATATATAACATTTAGAAATATATTTCAAGCTATAAAAACTTTAAAAATGAAATATTTACTAATTTTTATGATATTTAGGCCTTCACTAAACCCAAAAATGGTGCCCAAGATTGGTCTTGCTTTGAAATGCTTTTATTTTCTTAGATATGCAATTAGAGAGCTTCAAACACCTTCATAAATATCATTAGACTAACATAGAGAAAAAAATTATAATTTTTAATGCTTAAAAAAACATTTTAGCCTGTTTTAAGACTCTCAATTAGATTTTTGATATGAAGATAATCTTAAAACCTGATAAAATGCTCATATATGAAATCTCTAGGCTCTAAGAGAAGAAATAAATAAAATAACTTACTTCTACTGAAGGAGAAGCTTAAAGAAATTTCATGAACATACCATGGCTTGAAAAATTAATGAATATAGGCTTGAACACAAGCCAAAACTTTGATCTATGATTTTTCTACTTGATCACGTATCAACTGGTTCTGATATCATGACAGAACAAGCAATAAAATTGCATATGAACATTGGATCTAGATGTAAGACCAATAGAAAATACATTCACCATGAAATAATGAGAGCAAAGTTGAACACACCATAACACATATATACCATTATAAAACCTCATGAAAAATTAAAAAACCCACCAAGATTATTCATTATTTTATAAATAAAATGTACCCAATACAAGTTTTCTCTTCTTTCTCTTATCTCTTTTTTCATTACCTCTTACAATATAAACTCTTTTATTATATAGGCAAGGTAATTTGCCCATTATAAATGACCTTTTCCAACCACCACATTAATAGATCTAACATCTCTAAAGGTTATTTAATATATTTTATTATTTATTTAGATGAGGATAAACTCATGATAAATAATAAAATATATAATTATTTAACCAATAAAATTTAATGTATTAAGGGTACATAAATAACACCACTTAACCATTAATTATTCCAATAATTCATAGATACAACATATCCACTTTGTGTAGCCTCCATCATCTCTAATCTTACCTGGAATATTTTTAACATCTCTATCAAGTCATCATGTTCTTCTCTTTTGTGTCATATCTCATCAAAATCATTAATCTTATATTTCATAACTTGAAATGAACTCAAAATATATCCTCTCAAACTCCCTCTCAACTTTTAGGACTTCTCTCACACCTAAAAAAAAACTTATGCAATATTTTCTTCCACAACTTACAACACAACATAATTATCTTTCACAAGTTATAACTGACTCACACAAGAGCCTCACATACAACCCATAATAAAATAAATGTTATACCAACTAGTACAAGGACAATATAGGGGATCCACTTAAATACTACCTTTATCTCTATGTTGTTAGGGTTTAAAACTCTACCATGGAAACACTTTCAACACTTACTCATAATCAATGCACTTAACATATTTTCATTGCATTCATATTAATAATAATGAAACACATAGTCATATTATAAATATAAAACATGCTTATTAAATTACATGAAATATTTATATACTCTCATATAATTCCATTTGACCTAATACAACTCTATGTTCTACTCCTTCATAGCTCACCCCTCTCTCTAAAACTTCTTTTTACATAAAAATCATATCCCATTGACATACAAAGTTTCTTGGGGTGTTAGTTAAACTTCTTTGACCTCAACATAAGTTACAATATTTTGGCATAATTTCATTTTTGTGATTAAATGTCAAACTATCAATAACCACTCCTAGGTAGTCAAGTGACATTTTCATGCCGAATGACAATTACCAAAATTATCATAACTTTATCATATTAACCAAAATTTTAAACACATATTATATAGATATATTTTAAATCATCCAAAAAAAATTGAAAATCATCTTCTTACCACAACCAAAGAACCATTTTGTCAAGTGTCATAGACTAGATATATGACATTGTCTTCCAAAAAGAGATCGAACATTACCATTGCAACCCTAAATGACCAAAAATTAGGTATGTATTTTTCATGTGTTAGGTAATACCATATAAAATAATTTTGTGATCTAAATCTTAACATAATAAGAGAATCATCTTGCCAAGTATGTTACCAAATCTTAATAAAATCAAATAGTATGTTACCATGGCAACTCCAAATGATATGAAATTTGGTATGTTGGTTTTAAGTGTTAGGTTCTAATAAATCACCAAACTTCATCATTAAATTATTACTACAAAAGAATAAGCATCCTTCCAAGTTTTTTTATAGAATCATATGGTGGTATGCTTCTAAAATGACTCCAAATGACCTAAAATTTGGTGCAAAGGTTGTAAGTGCTATGGGATATGACCTCACAAAATTTAATCATCCAATTATTACTATAGAAAGATAAACATCATTTTAAGTGTTATGATAGAATCATATGGTACATTTTCAAGGTGGTTCCAAATGATCTAAAATATGGTGCAAAAATTATAAGTGCTAGGTGTTATGATCTCACCAAATATCATCATCTAATTCTTAGTATAGTTGAAGAACCATTTCTAATAAATTTCTATCTTAAAAATCCACATAGACTTATATAAAAAAATCTTTGCACTTTTCCCATATCAAATGAATACTTTTGTAACATCATTCGAAGGGATTAACAAGATCACACTAATAATGCCACAACTAACAAATCTAAATAAACACACCCCATCTATTTTTGTTGATTTAATATTGCATGAACTCTTAAATGCTTTTGCATCATTTATTGATAAAAATCAATGAAATGTTTTAGTAAGGATTGTGTTGTTTTCTATTTGAATAGTTTGAGTTTCTTGTAACAAAAAAAATCAACTTTCATGAAGTTGCAATCATGGATTATGTTTTATAAATTCAAAAGTAAGCTTAATTATTTAATTAATATATGATAAAACTATTTTATTTTTAAGGACCAAGGTTTTATAGTGGTAACCATGGTGTAGAATTTTCAATCACATGCATTTTGATATTAACTTTTCTGGATATGATAATTTTTTCCTCATCCAATATATTTATAGGAAATATGAATTATGAATGATAACCATATGAAATATTTGAATTTGATTATTGTATTTATCCCTTGATAATTGATGAGCATAATTAAACCACCAATTAAACATTATTTAATTGATCAATGCTTGCATATAACCTCACCGATCAATGAGGGGATAAGACAACCACTTGGCTTATCAATACTATTAATTTCACTAATTATCAACCTAGAGTGTTTATTTGGAAATATGTTGGTAATGTATATGAAACACTAGTTGTTTCAAAGGTTAAGAATCTATGGGTTGTGTATAGGAAAACACACTTACATAAAGTAAATTGTATGAAATGAAAATATAGGAAATCAAATCATACTTGAAGGAAATGAATTTTAGAAAAGAGTTGATTTGTTAAAATATGTTTTTGGAAGTTTCAATATAAAATAAAGAGTTCCCACACAAATACCAATTTATTTTACAAAATTTAATTTATGAATGTTGAAGAGACACACATAAATAAATTTAAAGGAAACTATAAAATATCACATTATATAAAAATCAACTAATTAAAAAAATAGGATATCCTCCATATCTCCTTGTGAGGGGTCCCCCTCCATCATAATTGATTTCCAATCCTCTCCTTGGGTAAGATTGGTTTACTTCAAATCACTTCTCCTTTCATTAATGAACCTACATAAATTTAAGTATTGATACAAAAAATACTATAAAAGCTTAACTCTAATTCCTTCTCTTATGTTCAACTCTCATAACTTATTCATTATTCATTACCCTATGTCATGCTATCTCCTCTTTAAATAGATAAGTCAGTTTTCTTATTATTACAATTTGGTTAAAATATAAATTATATTTACCATAGATGTTTAATAGAACCCATTAAAATAACCTACACATGCTACATGTCATATCTAGAACTAACAATTAGCTTTCAACAAATAACATAATGTAGAATAGTTTGTTGCATGGTTTCAATGGTTAGGAATCAGGGTCCATTGAATAAATGGTGTTGATAACACATTCAGGTATTGATATGACTTTCATACATTTTAGGATCCAATTTTCATGGATTTATAACAAGTATAGTCTTAGTAAGGTGTAAGAGTAAATTCTATAGTTGACCACTATGGTTATGCTATAGGTTACAATAGTTGTCATGGTTATTACTATGGGTTAGACCAATTGTATCTATATTTTCTATAAGTTAGCTCATATGTGTTTGTATTTTATATGGGTTAGAATAAAATCTTGTCATTTCTATGAGTTGGCTATCCATTTTTTATGAGTTGGCCTACCTAGTTGATATAGGTTGGTTATTAATTCATGTTACTTCATAAATCATCCTTGAGATTTGTATGCACCAAATTAGTAGTAAATCCAAAATAGTAATGATAGTACATGATGCCATCATATTTATAATCATAAAAACACCAAATATATGTATATCATATTCATTTAGTATTATTTGATAGTAAAGAGTGTAAAAGGAAACTTTATGTACTTAGGATTGGTTGAAGGGGGTCAATAAAAGAGGTTCTAGGATGTCATTCAAGGTTAATTTCTTCACTCATCAACAATATTTAATAGTTCCTTCTCATGCACTTGTTGTGTAATATTTCTTACTTATTTCTTTCCTTGATCTTTGACTATTTGAGTCATTTTTAGTATCTATACTTATGTTAGAGCTCATGTAATCATTTCCTTCTGTGTTTCCTATATATTTTTGATATGTAAGTGTAATATCTTAGAAAGTAAAGGAGATATTCATGTTATTATTATCAAAATTTTCTCCTATGTGTTATAACCATGATTGTCTCAATGTGATATTACCTTGCAGAATCATCTTTTGTAAATATAATACTGTGTCTATTTTCTTAGGCCTAAGAGAAATTGGTATAGTAACATGTCCCATGACATTATCATATATATGTGTATGTTTAAAATCTCAATCATGGTATCCCAAGTCCTTAATAAATACCAACGTAAATTTATTTCCTTGTTTCTTATCATTTATAATAATGCCTTTTCTATATTCACATCTAATAAGGGCTCAAATTACCATTGGTTCCTTAATATAAACTTCATGATAAATATTGATCCTTGGATAAAATGAACTAGAATAAAATTTTCTCCTCGTGTTACCATCCATATAATCCTAAAGGACCATTGGATCCTTAGTAGGAATGTCCTATGATATAAGGATGAGTAGTAGAAGAAGATGGAGAATGGGACCTTGTTGACCTATTGTGAATTGTACCAAATGTAATGACCTCTCTATCCACAAGTTTTTCAATATTTTATTGTATTGCATAACAATTATTATCTTGATGTCCATTGATATAATGATATTTGAAAAATGGTCTTTCTTCCACTCTTTCAAGGTGTTGGGGAGGTATTGGGGAGGGTGATAATAATTATGAGGTAAGTTGATTAGCTTATTATCAATAATTTTTTATAACATAGAACTTGGTTGATGTTTGAAACTGTCAAACTTAAGTTGTTGATTCTTATTTGTAATATGTGTTTTCATATTAATTTTTGCCTTATAATCCATGTCTTTTGACTCCTTCCTTTTATTGAGAAATTTTATTGGAATCCTTACTTTATAATATGATGTATTTGGTTCCTCTTCCTTATGGGAAAGTTATTTCTTGGGTGAAAGTGGTCTTGAATCACTTGAACTTATTGTCATATTTGAATCTGAACTAAGATCAAAGTCATACTTGAAAACATATTTATATAGTCACTCAAAAGAAAGATAATAATTTTAAAGTGATCTTTCATTAATTGGAGATATAAGACCCTTGCTAAAGATAAATTTATTTTCTAAATTGGAGGGTTGATACATTAAAGAGTTTAATGTATTCTTAAATCATAAAATTTAATCTTTAATGAATTCATCATGATATTTATTTAGACTTTAGAGGTGTTCTAATGTGAATTTAGTGACCTTTTTCTTATTAAATTTGGATAAGAAAACCTCTTCTAGATTCTTAAAGTAAGGCAAGGAGATATTAGGAAACTATAGAACCAATATAAGGCCTCACCTTCTAAATTTTTTTGTAAATATTTTAATAACATTCATCTATTATTATAACATCTCTTAAAATAAAATTCATATTGGGTTAAGTGACAACTAGGATCTCCATGGCCACCAAAAAATTGGAACTTAAACATGACAATTTTTTAGGATAAATATAATTAAATACTAATCATGTGACAGGTTGCCTTGAGATTATGTTATAATTCATATTAACACCACATGATCTATATTATAAAGTGAGAGAAATAAAATTATTTTAGAGGTCACCTATGGCATGCATCATGGAAATGAGATGGATAGTAGGGATAGTAGTAGTTTGATAAGATTCATTCATTGGCATTAACTCACTATCTACCCTAAAAATAGGTACAATAGATTCATCACAAGCATCATTGAATTACTTTGAATTTAATTCTATGGAAACATCATTGCATAATTTATAATCATTGCATAACCTAGAATTATCATCAAATTTTGGTTCTAATGTATAGGTTGAACCACGTTATATTTTAATAGGATCTTCATGTAAAGTGATATTTTCACACTTATTTTTAGGATAAGAAGAAATAATATCACACATTTCAATTAATATTAATTTGAAATATTTATCACTTGAAGAGAAGGGAAAGAAATATTATTTTCTTTTATAACAATAACATCATTTGTCATTTGGAGAGAAGAAGAAGGAACATTAGATATTAAATTATTTTGTTTAATCAATCTTGTTATAAGCTTGTTATTTTGTTAGCTTTTTTTAATTAATAGTTCTAATATTTAGCTAAGATTAGCTTATGGTTATTTTAGCTATTTTGGCTCTCTTTCTTTGTAGTGGTTTTCCAAACTATTTATATGGTTTGTATTATATAATAAATCAATGATTCTTGCATCACATAATTTATTATATGGTACAGAGCTCATGGTTTGGAAAGATTAGGAATTTTTTTGTAAGGGATGGGGTCTGATCATGGAGAAAGTATGGATATCATATACATGTTGTGATGAAAGACCAATCGGTAAAAAAAGAAGATTTTTGGTGAGCATATTGCACTAAAACATTCTTGTAATTTTGATCTTATCTATAAGAAGAGGATGAAAAAATAGGAAAGATAATTCCAAGAGAGTGATTATATGAACAAGAAAATTTTATTAAGAGCAACAGTTTTGAGAAAACCACAAATAAATGGGATCCTAAGGATACCTAAAACACTAAGTGATGAGGATGTGATGCCCAATCGAAGGATCAAGCAAAGAATAAATGATGTAGATGGGCCCTCAAAAGGGAGAATAATTATGAAAGTGAGAAGAAAAGAGTGTAAAATGAGGTAGATTGACAAAAATGAGGAGAAATTTTGGTAAAATAAGAAAATAGGAGCTCACAAGGTGAAAAATGGGTGAAAATAGTGCAAAGGATGGGGTGAATAAATCAAGGTTGGATGGGTTAAAACTATTCATTTTCACCCTAGGCTATTAAAAATTTGTGTTTTTTATTTTTCCACAAGACATCCTATGAAGATGGCTTATATCTAATTTGAGAGGCATTGAAGGGAAAATGTGAGAGACTATAAGAGATTGATAGACAAAAGGGTACTAGTAAATAATTTGTTTTTTTTTTATAAAAATTTTGAGCCATAAATAGGGGTGGAAAGGCCACATGTGGTGAAAATGTTATTTTTATAAATCCTTGTTGTGGTATTTTTACCCATGCAAATGCTAGTATCACCTCATAAAATGATGATTTTTCATAAAATTTTGATTTTTTAGCCTTTGATGGGTTTGCATTGTTTCATGCCAACATCATCCAGAGTCTTTGGAAATTTAAAAAGAGTTATGGTAGGTTTTCCATAAGTGGTAATTTCATAATAGTTGTGTTCATTTTGCCAGAAGATGTGATTTCCCAATAGTTGTGGATTTTTTTTGTAATTAGAAATTTCACTAGAAGTCATGACAGGTTTACTAGGGATTGATGATTACACCAAAATTTAAAATTTTGGATTAAACTTAGATGACAGATGAAAGACAAGCCAAAAAATGATGAAATTTGTTGAATATATGATTATAATGATGAAAATTACTAAGTATGCCAACATTTGTGATTACAAGAGTGATTATCCATTATTACTACATGCAAATGGTAATCAAGAGTATTGTCAACTATCTATGAGCTTAGTGAGGAGGAGTTTGGACATGTAGAAGTGGTGGTTTTGTACTACCTAGCTTGCATGCCAGTGATTCACATTGAGTGGGCCCTATTGACTACCTTGTCTAAGTAGTGGCATTCAAATACTATCACTTTCCACTTTTCAACCATCAAGGTGATTATGTCATTAAAGCATGGGTGGTAGAATTTTTAGATTTTGATCCACATGTGATGAATTTATGAGTGAGCCTCAAGGTATATGTCCTTACTAGAGTGATTGGAAGCCCACACAAATGTGGAATTATAAGGTTCTATGATTGACTTAGATGAGTACCTAGTAGAGGATAATATTGATTGATTACCTCTTATTTGAATGGTTATTATTAGTGGTATCTTGATGCTTGACAAGAGCTATTGATTCTTCTATATGGGGTTACTAGGCATGATATTAGACAAGTGGAAGGATACAACACTTTTTCATTAGGGTCATTTTATTAGCTCAGTTGTACATATATATCCATCCAGTGGAGTATTGATGTGGGTGGAGTATTAGGGCATCTATATTTATATAGATATCATCATGGGACCACATCAAGATAAAAATATCTGTGGGTATATGAAAGCACAACAAAAGTGATGATCCCATAGTGTATGGATGGGCTATTTTTTTAGTTGTGAAATGTGGTCACTTAGAGGAATTAAGATTTAATAGATAAAATATTGATGAGTTTCCATCTCATGTCATTGACTGGAGGCCATTTAGACATAAGCAATTTTAGTGGGATGATGACCAATTCTACATGGGTTATATTATCACATACTATTATATCATAATGCAACAAGATTTCATAAATCATAGGTATAGACCCAATCAAGTGCAGTTTTAATTTTTTTACAAAAGGACATATTGTAGGGTCTACATATTTTTCACATGTCTAAAGAAATCACACAATGGGGTCCAAAGATAGATGAAATTATGGATTTAAAAAATTGGGCCCTTATATATCTAGTGGGTTGGAACTATAGGGTGACATTAGCTAATGTAGGTTTGGTTGATGTCTATGAGATGTGGTAGGCATAGGTTATGGCCATTCAATTGACTATGCCAATGGCCTCCTATGGGAGATCGATACATGGGAGGCTACAATAAACACTACAAGAATTCTTATAATGATGGAGCTAGAGGGAGGTGATGAGGATGGTGGCCAAGGCCAAATGATAGAGATCAAATATAGTATAGGTATCCTTAGAGCATGATTGATAGAGGGCACAAATCCATAATATGGATTCCCCAAAGGGTTCATCAATATAGACAATCAAACTCTCTTTAAAGTAGGGGTAGACTAAAACATGAGTAGTGGTGATAGTTGTAATAATAGGGCCTTTAATTACATGGGGTAGATATGGGGTTGTACCTATTATCAATTAGGAGTGTGCCCTTAAGAGAAAGTGTGTTATTTCTCACTCCTACTAGAAAATGGAATCTCTCCTAAGCATGGGTGACTTTGGAATGGAGAGAATCTCCAAAGAGGGCTAGTTTCCTTGGTTCTCTCACTAAAATTTATTCTTAACCTATTAACTACTGATTCTAGTAATGAAAAAGGTGCAGAAGTCACTGCTTACAATGGAATTGAAAGAAAACTATAAATAGAGGTGATGTACCAATGTTTTATAACCACTTCTGATTATAATGATAGTATTATGAAAGGGATAAACTTTCACACATTCTCTACACTCAGGGATGACTTCTACAAAAGAGTTTCAAAATAAGGACTTGACAAACTTAGTTTATGCAAGGAAGTGTTTTATATTGTGGTCCACATGCCAAGTTTATGCCTAAATGAATGAACTGAATAATATTTATAAATGGAATGAGTGGTACAAAGATCACATGTTGCTTACATAGATATTGAGACACTTTAAGCAAGCTTAAAGTGTAATTTATTGATCTTTGAGAAGCAAGTCTTGAAATAGGTTTGGAGTTACAAGGGAAGAAGAATCAATAGGTCCTCATGGTGATCATAACCTTCATGGACATAAAATAGGTTTCACAAGTCTTAATAACTCATTTTAAGACTTGAAATTTTTTGCACAAGCATAACATATCCAAACCATCACCAAAATGTCATGCAAAAATAAATGGGTCAATCTAATTGTAAATTCAATGAATGCACTTGGGGAGCCTTTCCACCAAAATATTACATGGACAAGAAGTTATTCATGCCAAGATCATCCTCTAAAAAATTGGTGTCTTGATGAGCTTGCTAGCTCAAGATATAAAGCTTCAAAGTTAGACTTTTAGAGTGAAATGGATGCGTGAACATCAAGTTTAAGCTTCAAAAAATAACCATTTAAATTCAAATGTTCATAAATGAATGCATAATTGACAATTTTCCAAATATCAGGAGATAAGTTTAAAACTAATGGTGAGTGGTGATTTGATAGATTTTAGTGGGTCTCAAAGATCTAATGGCATGTATTTGATCATGTATCAAACATCAATTGTGAGCATCAAGTCAAAATGTCAACATGAACATGGAAGTAACAAGGGGCATGCTATTATGAGCTCATATTAGATATAATGGTGCATATTGATTGATACGACTAGTGGGCCTAAATATATCGATGATGAATATATAAGTTGACAAGGTAGATCTAATGATGAGTAGTGAATCAAAAGGTCAATGAATCATAAGAGCATATGTGAGGGTAAAAAATGTCTCAACTACATTAAAATGATAGAAGATTAATAGCTCATGTTCATTTGTATAGAGGTAGATCTATGGTGTACATGAGGTCAAGAAGTCAAAGAGATGATAGTAGGATGTTGAGGACAAATGCATAGTTGATAATTAGAAAAATATTGGGAGCCCAAATCAAGATCGATGGTTTTTAGTAAAAGTTGAGAGCTAGAGGACTTCAAATGGAAAACAAATTTGACTGAGGTCAAACCAAAGGATTCCATGAAGGAAAACACATTGTACATAATATATCACCAACCCAAGTAGGTAAAGTACATAAATACAAGATCAAATGTGATCTAGATAACTAGGAGTAGATCTTGTAAATCCCTCAAATGCCATTCAACCCCTATAATCTTTTTGAGAGAATATAGACGTAGGTTTCATGTCTCATTCAGACTCAAGAGACCCTAGCCTATGGATCTCCATTTTTCAATCATGACTATATGAAAAATAATAAAGGATATTGGTTTTCATCCATAATATATCTATATTTGGGATTTAGAAGTAATGGAAGAATGTTGACTGTGCAAGAAATGTCATAAGGAACATCAATAAGTGAGCTCAAGTAACTGCATAATAACATGAAGAGAATAAAGAATGATTGAATAAGATAATGAATGGCATTAATGCTGAGGAGATTGAGAAGGATTGTAGTGATGGGGTTACTTCTTGTAACTAGTCTTGATATTCACGTTCTTCATGATGCCAAAAAGGGATATAATGACATTAATGCAGGGGAAATCTCAAGAAGGATATAGTGGTGGTTATTCCCAGTGGAATTGGGATCATTAATGCCTCCTTCATCACCAAATTCTCTCACTCTTGCTTTTATTTTGGCTATAAATACTAGCTTTGGACCCCTTATTTGCATCCCTTAGATGGGTATAGAAAACCTCTACTAAAATCACTTTGTGAAACTCTTTTGAAGCAATATAAGAAAATTTCAAATTCTAGTTAAGGCTAAGTGTACTCTATTAAAATTTGATTTGCATAATGTATTTTTTTATTCATCATCTATAGGTCCTTTATGTACCTTTCTTTAAGGTTGTTAGTTTCTTGCAGTTTGTGTGAAGTGTGAACTAGTGAGGTTTATTTTAAAGTGTCATAAGTCCATAGTGTCTCACTTTGACCTATCTCTTATTGTCCTTCAAATTTTAGGAATATTTATACCATCATATAAAATAATTATATTTAGAACCCTATCATATAATTTGATCAATCCTTGTCTCTATTGGATTTATTAGTAGTCATGGAAGTGTCCAAGTTGGGAGTGGATTATTGAATATTTGGTGCATCACCACACTTAAAGTAGGTTTTCATTCATGTATTTTCTCCCTTTTTCATCCCAATAGATTAATTTTTAATAATATATATTCAAATTTTAATATCTAAGGACCTAACCTCATTGAAAATATTAGAGGTCTAACCCAAGTTTAGGTAACCCAAAACCTAGGGTCATTCCCATGTTGGACTAGGTTTGAGAGTAAGACTTGAACACTTCTACTTTCAGCTAGGGTACAACCTAGAACCTCCAATAGTTTTTGGAATGCCTAATGGGACACTTTCTCTTTGGCATAGTTGAATATTGAAATTTATAAGTATTTTTAGTAGAGGGAGACATCCACCATCATAAGAAGCTGAAGATTCTCTAAGTGCAGAGTTTATAACATCATCCAAACAACACCTCTCATGAAAAAGGTTACTAGAAGGTAAGTTAGTAAAGGTATACCCTTTGAGTTCATTGAGATACCTTATATTTCATTTAAAATATCAAGATTCAATAGGATAAATCCTTATCCCCCCAAAAAATATTCATCTCTTAGTCATCCTATTGTTTTAAATAGTATAACCCCCATTATACAAATGGTAAGACCTAAAATGCAAGATTTTGTACCCTTCAATGGTGGAACCCTTCTTAACCTTTATAAACACAATGATATCCCTAATTCTTCCTTGAAGAGTCTACCATAATTTATAGGATAAAAATATACCACCCTAGTAGAGCACATAACTGACATTGTAAACCTTTGTTCAGTACATAATATCACACAAGAAAATGTAGCCATGAGACTACTAACCATGTCCTTCAAAGGAAAATCCATTAAATGGTATATGGGTTTAGCTCCTACCTTAATCAATAATTGGGATGAGTTTGGTGGGTACCTATGTAAACATTTTGAGGATAGAAGTGACCATGTATCACTTGTTGAATAATTTACCTCAATCAAGAGGGCATCCCAAGAATCTATGTTTGATTTGAACTATATATTCCAAAATACTTGGGATAATATCCCCATCATCATTAGGCCCACACCTAATTTTGATTTTATTTACTATTTGAGATCATTAAATTCATACATTACAGTCATGATCTAATCAATGGGTGGGATAACTCTACTCAGGGCTTATGAGATAGCCATAAGGGCAAAAAAATGTTTGATACAAGTAAGGAAACTAATGCCAAGACCTCTCATGACACTTTTTACTAAGCTTAAACCAACCTCTCTTATCATTACTCCATTTCCAACTCCAAACAAACTTAACATGATGATAGTCAAGTGGATAAATTTGTAAGGATTGAGAGCTTGTTGAAGGCACAAAACAACAAGCTAGTGGTTCTAGAGAGACAACAACAAACTTCATATATGACATACCAAGGCCCCTTCCAAGCCCAATACATTTCTTAATCCTATAATATACCCCCTTATCCATCAAATTAACAAGACCAAGGCCAAATTACTCAAGGTATATCTTATAATAACTACAATCCTACAATTGCTAGTGGCTTAAAAGCCTTGGTCCCCACATAAAATAACTTTACACAAGAGGGTCAATGGAAATCAAGAGGGTAGTCCAATGAGATGGTAATGGATACAAGTGGAGAAATGCATTAGCATCCTAATTGGTAGCATGCTGATTCATCCTAAGGCTAATGAATAAAGATAACATGACTATCATGACATCATTTAAATCTCAAATTCAATAGCAAGGGAGCATGTGTAAGCCACCAAATGACACCATGTATATAAAATTTCAATAAGGGGAGCACATATTTGAGTAGGTAGTAGTAAAAATGGGGAAAACCACACAAAGGATAGATGGACCAATTGCAACCAATATAAGAGCTAAGAGGAGGATCTTAGATGATAATTTGGGGTAACTCAAGGCTTCTTAAATACCTCCATAAATCAGTCAGTATCCTATTACTTCAAATATAGATACTAAATCTCTTGAAACTCAACAAATACCTCAACATCATGGGAAGCACTAGAATTCTGATTTTATTTCTCATATCACTCAAGTTCCAAGTGATACTTTTAGTTATAAGGTACAGTCCAAAGGTACTAGCCTTCCTTTCAATATTATGGATCATATGGAAAATTCTAATGTTACTATGTCTATATATGATGCCCTATCTATTATCAGACATAAAAAAAATCTTCAACAAGAGCTCTCTAAGCCTTCTCATGTGGAAAAGACAATTGATAAGTTGAACACTACTTTTATAAATAGTAGTCAACCTAGCCAAATTTAAGTTCCAAATCAAGTTCCTAGTCAATGTCAAGTTCATAGTGTTGTTTATCCCCTTAAGGTTGTCAAGTCCCCTCCTTTCTATTTTTTAGTCATCATAGGGGATTGTTTAGTACACAATTGTATGATAGATTTAAGATCTTCAACCTCAGTTATGCCTAAAGTCATAACATATATGCTTGAGCTTAAGTATGTGCCTAATGAAAAGGGTATTATCTAATTAGATGGTTCCCCAAATAAAACATTAGGTATAGTGAGAGATCTTAATATAACATTGGCAACTTACCCAAATTATGTCATCACTTAGGATGTAATGGTTTTAGGCCTACCCCCATATTTTACCCTATGCCTACCTAGGGACTTTACTGAAAAAATTGGAGGCTATTTGTCCTTTGAATGGTCATACATGGTTTTTAAGACCAGATATAGGACTACAGTCACTATTAGGTTAGAACCTATATCTAAGTTCCATCTAGAGTCCTATATGCCTAACCTTACAAATGTCAAATGTACCATATTTGAAGAGGATGAAAATGATAATGAGTAAGAACCTCATGACCATATTGAATGCATTTTAGACCTATACTTGGATGAATGGGTAGCTGATAATCATGGATTTGATCCTTACACTAATGTTGAATAATTAGGCTTAGGGGTGTATTGTATGTATGGATAAGGTACTATCATACCTTGCTTAACTAACACCACTCAAGAGGAAGATGGTTTATGAACCTTATTCTTTGATGTATCAAGGTCAAAGAATGGTAGTGGAGCTGAAGCCAAGTTGGTTTCACCCTCAAGTCAGAAGTACTATTCAGCTATAATATTTCAATTCAATTGTACTTCAACCATAGCTGAATATGAGGCTCTTTTACATGGATTGTAAGAGGCAAGAAGAATAAGCTTCAAAATTCTTCAAGTCAAGGGTGATAGTGAGCTTGTTGTGCAACAAGTGAGAGGCATAAGTGAAATCAGGAACCATCATTTAAAATATTACAATCATCATGTATGGGACCTCATATAAGACTTATTATCACTCAATATACAATCCATACCAAGAGAGGCAAATCAACATGCAAATAAGATTGTAGAAATTAGAGCTCAGTATGAGTTTGTAGAAGGAGTCAAAGGAAACCATAGTTAAGACAAGATCAAGGTCATATGCAGGCTAGCTATACTTAACAATGAGGTGAGTTGGTAGGTATTTGATAATGATGACCAAATTATATATTTTTTGATGCAAGAGGCAAAATTCTAACATAAGAACCAAAATAGATTCTAACATCAGTATGATGACCAAATAGTGCAGCCTAGATCAAACAAGATTCCTAAGGGGCTTGTGGCATTGGAAATCATCTTCAATGAAGATGACCAAGTAATAAAAGTCAAGGCATGTATCTTAGCCAAAGAGGAAGATTATGAAAAGATAGAGATCTTCAAAGAGAAATTGTTGAAGTTAGGTAAAATTAACACATCATAAGAGAGAGCTACATTTTTTGATTTATGCTAAGAGTTATCTGATGTATTTTCATGGGAAGACAAGGATTTGAAGGGTTTTGATCCCAAACTTACACAACATACCATTAAACTAGAAAGTAATGCAAAGTTAGTTTGGCAGAAACAAAGGCCTATCAACCCAAAATTGGAAGAATTGATGAGAAAGGAGCTATTTAAGTTGATTGAATCAAATATAATATTCCCCATTAAGCATTCCTCATGGGTGACAAACTTTGTGCTAGTGAGGAAGAAGAATGGTGAAATAATATTATGTTTTGACTTTAGGGACCTCAATAAAGTGTCCTTAAAAGACCATTACCCATTGCACTCAATGGATAAAATTATTCAAAATGTGTTATGTTCTTAGATATTCTCATTACTTGATGGCTACTTTGGTTATAATTATATCATGGTCAAGGAAGAAGACAAGCATAAGACTACCTTCACCACAAAGTGGGGCACTTATGCATATATAAAAATGTCTTTTGGACTGTCCAATGTTGGAAAAACTTTCCAAAGGGAATTGGATGTTTATTTTTAAGGTTTAATCAATGAAATGGTCCTAATATACCTAAAAGACATCACTATTTTTTCAAAATACCTAGCTAATCACATTTCTCACTTGAGATTAGTATTTAAAAGACGTAGAAAATTTGGTGTGTCATTGAATCCTAAAAAGTGTATATTTGGTGTTCGTGAGGGCAGATTGTTAGGCCATGTAGTGTCCAAAGATGGTATTTCAATAGACCCAAAAAAAGTTGAGTCCATATTATCCTTACCCTTGCCCAATAATAAGAAGTGTCTGTAGAGTTTCTTAGGAAAGATTAATTTTATAAGAAAGTTTATCCCAGGCTTTGCAGAGCTAGTCAAGCCTCTTACTCACATGTTAAGAAAATTAAAGGAGTTTACAGGGACCAAATAAGGTAAGAGGAGTTTTTAGGCCATTAAGGAGACAATATCTCATTCCCCTACACTTATTAATCCTACTTTTAACAAGGAATTCTACTTGTATGCCTTTTTTACATTCGATACAATCTCTACCAAACAAAGTATAAAACAACCTATTGCTTTCTTTAGTCAAGCCTTAGAGGGGTATGAGGAGAGGTATATATTTTTAGAGAAACATGTGCTTGTATTAGTGAGAGGTTTGAAAAATTTTAGGCACATAGTCTCCAATAATAAGAACATACTCATGGTAGCACACCCAAGTGTTAAAGAGTTTATTCTCAGTAGAGACCTCAATGAGAAAAGAGATGGATGGGTGAAAAAATACATGGAATATGACCTTGAGGTTAGAGTCACAAAAATTATAAGGGGAAAAAGGTTATGTGAACATATTTTAGTAGAGGTAAAACAAGATAAATATCAAGTGTTTGTAATTCTTGATAGCTAACAAGCAATTGCAGACAACACACCTTTCAGTTGGACACATGATATACTCAGATTTATTGAGTTAGGCCAATTCCCTATGGGGATAGATATATACAAGAGAAGGAACTTAATGTTTCGAAGTATACCTTATGTCCTGATAGATGGAGTAATTTTTAGGAGACACATAGGAGGAATGCTTTTGAGGTGTGTGCAATTACACTGAATAGACAAGTTGCTTGAATAGTTCCATGATGGTCTAGTTGGTGGGCACTTTGATACCAATACCACAACATATAAGATTATCATATCTTGGTAAAATTTTCACATAATGTTTAGAGATGCACACTCTTGGGTAAGGAAATGCCCAAAATGTGCAATGTTTGTTGGCAATTAGAAACTATTTGCTCTTCCCTTACAACCCATACAAGTAGAACAACCTTTAATGTAATGGGGTTTAGATTTCATAAGGATGACACCCCCCTTCAAGTAAAGGATATAAATGGATAATTATAGATACATAATAATTTAAAAGAAGGGTTGAATCAATTTACCTCAATGAAGCTAATGAAGATCATGTATCAGACTTTTATGACAACCTTGTGACCAGAGTTGGTGTTCCTTATACAATCATTTTTGACAATGCATTGGCCTTCAACAATAATGAGGTATGTGAGTGGGATATTTCACATGGAATTTTTCTCAAGGCATCCTCTAACTATTACCCATATGTCAATATACTATCAGATTCCACAAATAAGAACTTGTTGAGGATCATTAAGAGAACTATGGAGGCTAGCCAGAAGGAGTGACACACTAGATTGAAGACTTCCCTATGGGTAGATAGGTTAAAACCTAAGAAATATACTAAAAACTCCCCATAACTTATTATATATGGTAAATAATCAAAATGTCTTATATCTCTTTAACTTTATGTATTAGAGCTTGCACACTAACTTGAGCTCTTAGAGGATGATGCTATGCAGGTAAAGTTAAATGAGCTAAGGTAGTTGGAGGAGACAAGGGACACTGTTATGCACATTATTTGGTTTAATAATCACTAAGTGAATAATTAATTTGATAATAGATATTCCTTAAGGACATTCTAACAAGGTGATATAGTCCTCAAATGGGATGAGAACTATTGAAAACTAGGAAAGCACTAAAAGTTTGATAATTTTTGGAGTGGACCTTATGTTATAACAGGTTACAAGGAGAGTAATGCCTTTGAGATTGATAGGTTTAATGGAGAGAGCCTTCCCATCCCTATAAATGGGAGGTATCTTAAATTATGCTACTAGTGTTGCATTATGGTCTTTATACATAGGTAGATAAGTCTATCTTTACCTCTAAGTGCCCTTGCACATTGATCTATTTTTTTTATTTTTTATTATTATTTAGGTAGTTGTTTGGTGTGTTTTTTTGTTGTTGTTTATGTGTGTCTATTTTATTTAAAGTGTTTTAAGGATTCAATCATAATCATTTTGTAATTAATGTTTCATGTGTCTAGTCATTATGAGCAATCTTGATCAAATTCTAGGTTCCATGACCAACATGTTGGTCAAGCTAGCTGAGTCACCATAAATGTTGGCCATTTTGGCCAATATTCCAAGTTTATACCTAAATGGATGATATGAAAAATATTTATATATGAAATGAGTATTCTAAATATCACATGTTACTTAAAAAGCTTTTAAAACACTTTAAACAAGCTTAAAGTGTAATTTGTTGATCTTTAAGAAGCAAATCTTGAAACAAGTCTAGATTTGTAATGGAAGAAGAATAAATAAGTCATCATGGTGATCATGACCTCCATGGACATAAATTAGGTTTCACAGGTCTCAAGAACTCATTTTGAGACTTGAAAATTCTTGGACAAGCATAAAAGAGCTAGATCGTCACCAACATGTCATGCAAAAAAAATGCGTCAATCTGATTGCACATTTAATGAATTCACTTGGGGAGCCTCTCTAGCCAAAATATTTCATGGAAAATAATTTATTCATGATAATATCATCCTATACAAAATTGGTGTCTTGATGAGCTTACTATCTCAAGATATAAAACTTCAAATTTAGACTTTCAGAGTGAAATAGGCACATAGACATCAAGTTCAAGCTTCAATAAATAGCCATTTAAATTCAAATGTTCCTAGAATAAATGCATAAGTGACAAGTGTCAAAATAGTAAGAGATAAGATCAAATTTAATGGCAAGAAGTAATATGACAAATGTTAGTGGGTCCTAAAGATCCAATGGATTGCATTTGATTATACCTCAAAGATCAACGGTAAGTATCGAGTCAAAAGGTTAGTATGAATGTAGAACTAACAAGTGGCATGATCTCAAGAGCTCAGATTAGATATAATGATACACATTGAATGAAAAGACTAGTGGGCCCAAAAATATCAATGATGTGCATGTAAGATGACAAGACATATCTAATGATGAGTAGTGAGTCAAAATATCAATGGATCATAAGAGAAAATGAGAGGGTGACAAGTGTCTTAACCACATTAAACTAGGAGAAGATAAACAACTTGAATTAATTCATGTATATGTAGATATATGGTGTGCATGAGGTTAAGAAGTCAAAAATTGACATCAAGATCCTGATGATGAATGCATAGCTAATAATTGGAAAAATATGGGGATCCCAGATCACGATTGATGACTATCATTAAAAGTTGAGAGTTAGAGGACTTCAAATGGAGAATGGATTCAATTGAGTTAGAACCAGAGGATGCCATGAAAGAAGACACATTATACATAGGATATTATAGCCCCAATAAAGTAAAGTACATAAATACAAGATCAAATGTGATATAGATAACCAGGAGTAGATCTTGTAAAGCTGTCAAACACCATTAAGGCCCTATAAATCTTTTTAAGATATTCTAGATGTAGGTTTCACATCTCATTGAAACTAAAGAGACCCTATCCCATGGATATACATTTTACAATCATGAATACATTAAAACCAATAAGGGATATTAGTTTTCATACATAATAGATCTATATTTGAGATTTAAAAGCAATGGTAGAATGCTGACTACACAAGAAATATCAGAAAGAACATCAATAAGTGAGCTCAAGTAACTACCTAATAATATGAAGAGAATCAAGCATGATTGAAGAGGATAGTAAATGTAATTAATTTTGAGGAGCTCAAGAATTATTACAATGATGGGTAATGCTTCCTACAACTGGTCTTGATATTCACATTCTATATCACACCAAAAAGGGATATAGTGACATTAATACGGGGGAAAGCTCAAGAAGGATTATAGTGGCAGTTGCACCAAGTTAAATTGGGATCATTAATGCCCCATTAATTGATAAATTCTCTCACTTTTAATTTTATTCTATCTATAAATACTATCTTTGGAACCTTGATTTGCATCCCTAGGTTGGGTATAGAAAACCTCTACTAAAATCACTTTGTGAAACTCTGTTGAAGTAATATAAGACAATTTCAGATTCTAGTTAATCCTAAGTGTACTCTATTGAAGTTTGATTTATAAAATGTATGTTTATTCATAATTTTAAAGTATTTTATGTACCTTGATTTAAGGTTGTTAGTTTCTTGTAGGTTGTGTTATGTGCGAGTTAGTGAGGTTTCTCTTGATGTGTCATAAGTTGATAGTGTCTTACTTTGACCTATCTCTTCCTATCCTTCAAGTTTCAGGTCTATTTTTACCTTCATACAAAATAATCATGTTTGGAACCTTGTCATAGAATCTGATCAATCCTTGTCTCTATTGGATTCATTAGTAGTCATGTAAGTGTCCAAGTTGGGAGTGGATTATTGCATATTTGGTGCATCACCACACTTAAAGTGGGTTTTTATTCATGCATTTTATACCCTTTTCATCCCAATAGATTAAGTTTTAAGAAGAGAGATTCAAATTATCATATCTGAGGAGCTATCCTCATTAAAAATTCTATAGGTTTAATCCAAGTTTAGGTAATCCATAGCCTAGGGTCATTCCCATGTTGGACTAGGTTTGAAAGTAGGACTTGAATACTTCTACTTTCAACTAGGGTGCAACCTAGAACCTTCAACAACTCACATCCAATGCTTGAACTTAAGATAATATAGAAACTTAATATGACCTGTAGAACATCAAATATCTCTCATGAAGGTAAAACAACTAGACAATAATATAAGAAAACAAATGCTTCAATAGATTATATCAATGGCAAAAACATACGCTTCACTCAAAAAACTTGAAAATGGAGGAAAAAAATCTCTTATTTATCTCAAAATTTGAGTAAATTTTTTAGAAACCTTTAGGAACAAATAAAATCAAAGAGTTATGATTACATTTTAGAAAATAAGTTTAAACAGGAAAAATAAATTCTTGGACACAAAGTAACCCCAAAATAGGGAACTTCGAACTTGGTATTATTCCTCCTTTAATACTATGTATTAATTATTCACCCTCTTAAAAAATCCTACATAGGGTGGCATGGAATAGATATTTTCAAATGTTTTGGGGGCTTTGGAACATTGCCATAATGTTTGGTCCAACCTTGACCACTTGGAGAGTACTTAGATTCAAGCTTTTAGCCCTTAAATCTTAGCTTACATGTCTCCTTGGTGAATGAGTCTTCCTTCATGAAATATGTGTTTAGTTCCATTAAAATATTTAGTTTAAACCTTCTTGAATCTCATTGATGATGTTTTAACACTTGGATAAGGTTGTTAGGAGACTTCTTCCATCCTCTTGACTTTTTCTCCAAGGTTAGTGTAGGAAGAAAGGAGAGTCCTTTTAGAGCTTGGAGTCATTAAACATCTTTCTAAGACCTTATGAGGAGTCACAAGCATTGATTTAGTCCTTTATCTCCTTAACTTTCTCACTTTTCACTAAGGTGTAGAAGGCAAAAGTTGGTCTTTTCTTCAAGTTTGATTAAATATTGTATATTAACTCTATGTAATACTTCTTAAGAGCATACTAGACCTATAAAAGGGCAATTTGATCCATCAATCACTTAAAAAGACTTGGTTTTACACTAAAACCATGTATTTCCTCTCAATTCCTTGTAGCCTTTTAAAAAAAGAAAATATTCTTATCTAAGAGAATATGGAGATGATAATAATAACATGATAAATTTTTTAGATACCCTCTATCCTCTTATATCTCCTCACAATATTTAATGGCCTGAATACAAGTGAAAGTGTCTTTTCTAGCACACTCTTTCAGTCAATTTATGCCTAATTAGCCCTCCTAAGCCTAAAAAGTGAAAATATTACTCCTGAGAACCCCACACATGTGAAACTCAAAAATAAAATTTATTAACTTTACCCATGATATCATCATGCTCCATGTCAATTTTGGTGGTCTAGAACACTGTGGAGGTATAAGAACCTTAAAATGGTCATTGGCAAGCTTGCCTTTTTGAAGCATTTTCTTACTGGCCCAAAAGATCTAAATGGTTTGGTCACTTCTGAGTTATCTCCTATATAATTTTGATTTTAACAGGTAAAAAAATTCTTAATCCACCTCTCCCATTTATTGTAACCTCTATACACTCTTCATAACCCTTATTTTAGATAAAAATGTGAAAAAGTATAATTTTTGTACTATTCTATACAAATAAAGGTACAAAAAAATACATGTGGAGGACCCTATGAGAGTCTAATACAAGATATGGTAGTTTTTAGGAAAAAAATATGGCATTTGAGGTGGTTTCCAAGTCCATCTCTGCAAACTAGTTCAAACTAGGGGTTTATGAGGGTTTAAGACTTGTAAAAGTTATTAATGATTATTCATAGAGAACAAACATCCAAATGACATCCTAATGCCACATGAATATTTTTAGGGTACCCCTATAACACCTAAAAACACCATTTGGTCCCATGCAAAGTGTGAGATAAAATATGATCATTTAAAGGTAGTTTCTTGAGTTTCTTCATTATGTGTAGGCAGTCATGTTCTTAAGCCATGAAATGGCTTATTTGTGACCTTATTTGCATGAAAAATGATTTTACATACCTTATAACTCCACATGAAAATTTTATAATGCCTTATAGTACTCACCTAGACTTAGAAGTGGTATTGGATCCTCTTTAGACATTAAGCCTAGTTAAGGCCTGGTAGGCTTAATCTGCACCTATGTGGGTTTGGGATACTATGTTGGGATTCTAACACCTGTGAGGGATACCCTATGTTAATTCATGTCCAACATAACTCCTAATATATTCTTGTAATGTTTCCACATGCCTCAACTTATTTCTAAACCTTTCACCCACCAAGCTTGAAGGATATAACCTTCTAGTATGCCCTTTGTTTGAGATAGAATAGAGGGCATCTAACCTATTGCCCTGAGAAAAAAAAGTACACGAGGTAATTTAATATGTCATGGATACCTTATAATTTTTTTTAAATTTTTATATCAAACTTATATCACCTCCAAACACCTTAAAATCCAAGATAGAATCCTGAGGTACTGATTGTGTGTAGCGCTAGAAAGTATAGACTGTAGATTTCATGTTGAAAACTCATTTATGCTATATTTAAAAGTATTAAGAATCAATTGAAGTTTATAACATAATTATTGACTCACAACTTTTTTCAACATTTCATTGTATACTTTACACTTGCCAAGGTTGATAGACTATGACTTTAATATGTGTTTCTTGCTTAATAAACTAGCATACATGTAGGTGGATCATTTGTATAGGACCTTAAATACCATGATAAACATATATTTAAAGTCACTAATACCTTATTATAGTCATTTGGACATTTTCTCATCATACACATGCTATGCCAATCATCAAGGTAGTCATACCTAGAGAACTTTTATATTGCAGTTGGCTATAGATGGTCATTTTAAGAGAAAAAGAGACATGTAGGTCAAATTTAAAATCTTATAAACCTATGTTTTACACCTTAGTATCCTTATAAGGTCTTGGACCAACTCCCAATGGTAAATTTTCACTCTAGTTTCAAACATCTCCAACCAAAGTATTGTTTTCAACATACACAATCGAAGAATGAGTTGTTTCATATACTACCTCTCAAGAGGTCTGAGTTCTCATCAGATATGGGTATAGGGTCAATAAAACCCTTGATTAGTTTCCAATTTATTCTTATACTGATTAATTCCATACTAGCACCTTTGTCCTTCTCTTACACTCATCTTATCTTCCTAAGACCTAGCTAGTAACTTACTCAAAGTGCTCAAAACATGTTTGCCAATTGACTTAGTTGTAGGTGTTGATTATGAATGTAGGTTACCATAATGAGGGTTTAAGATCATGAAACCTTGGATTTATTTGACCATCTTGTCACAATTCTTATTTTATCTTCATGAACTTTAGTTCCCTCATGTCAACTTGGAGTGCTAGTCTCAACATCTCAATATAACCACAATCAAAATCTTATTATCTCCCTACACAGTTGTAGGTACTTATTTCAGATGTATAAAATAATTTTTGAACATGATGTGTAGGTATACAGGTCATGGTCTCAATATTTCAAGGAATCTTGAGATATATTTGACAAAATTTCCTTATGTCATGTCAATCTCTGCCACCTCAACATGTATATATGCTCTCCTTTTACCTCATTGAACATTTGTTTTCTCCTTTCCTTCATACACTGACCTATGTGTCTTTATTTAAGATGTATTAAAAATATTATTAACATGAGTTTTAGGTATATAGGTCATGGTCTCAATATTTTAGGGAATCTTGAGATAGATTTGATAATATATCCTTATGTCATTTCAATCTCTACCACCTTAACATGTATATAAGCTCTCCTTTGACCTCATTGAACCTTTGTTTTCTCATTTCCTTTTTACACTAACCTATGTGTCCTTATTTGGCATCTTGATTATGAAATAATTAATTATTATCATTTTCAAGTACATGCTACACCTCCTATCTTATTCAATGTTTCTTGACAAGCATATAAGACCTTGAAGTTCTTTCGTACTACACATAGACTAACACTCAACCCTTCTATTTGACCTTCAAGTATAGGTTGGCTATAGGTACTTATGGTATGAAATAATTTAGGAATGAGATTTAGACACCTTGTTAACTCTTATATAATTCTTGGAACCTTCATATCATGTTATTAAGTCTTAGACACCAAAGAATATTCAAACCCACTATCTTTCTCTTGCTCAAGCCTAGAGAATGGAAAAGTCTATCTAATAAGCCTACAACCTATCATAGTTGATAGTTGACTATGTATCATGAATTTAAGACCATGTTATTGAAATATTGACCCTTAAAATGTTACATGAAATTAGATTCATCAAAAGTTAAACTTTAAACCAATTCACTCTACCTTGATCACTCTATGAGACTATGATACCAACCAATCCTTGGAGTAACCTGTAGGTGGAGATTCTTTATTATACATACTAAAAAATATATTTTTCTCCTTTTTTATCACTAATTAAATTATCCTTGAATTAGGTCATTTATTCTCACTCATAATTCTATCTCACTTTAGATTAAATTTGACTATGTAAACCTTAAAAGTAAGCATCCACACTTGAGCAAGCAACTTGAATGTTGACTATGCTTCTAATGGAGTTGTCCAAGATCCAACAGATAGAATAAAACACATAAACTACAAATGCAAATCAAATATAATCAAAACTCTATTGTTGACACTAAAATCAATACAGAGTAGAATTATAATAATATTGCATTCATAACTCATTGAAAAATAGCTTAGATGAGAGATGTATTTATAGGTACAATGGAGGCATATAGTCAATACATTTGGCAATGTGAACAAAAGACATTTTACAAATGTTTTGTGTGATCCATATGTCAATATTGGTGGGTAAATGTTAAGGGTATCCTTACCCACCAATTTATCTACAATTGCATGTGCACTTTAATTACCTCATTTATGACACCTACATGACCTTAAAATAACACCTAAGCAAGCTAAATACATGTGTAGGAATAATACATAATAATAAATATAAGGAAAATAATATCTTACACTAAAACCCCACTTAAGTATATCTTAGGTGGGTAAACGAAATTGGGTCCTGACAACATGGCCTAATGAGGCACCTAAGTAAAATGCAATTCTCACAATGTGGAGGAAAAAAATAAAACCCATAGGAAAAAAACTCCCTCCCAAAAGAGAGAAAAAAATAAAAGGACTAGAATCACCCCCATGAAGATGATGTTGATGTAGACCATACCCCAAGAAGAGCACACAAGTGAAGATACTTGCTCTCAGTGAAGGTTTTGGTAAAGATATCAACTATTTGCTTTATAGTCATGCAAAATCTGAGATCAATGACCTATCCATGAATGAGTTCCCAAATGAAGTGTATATGAATCTCAATGTTCTTGGTCCATTGATGTTGGACTAGATTCCTATATATTTGGATGGTACTTTGGTTATCACAAAAGATGATTGTGGCTCTCTTGAAATATATACCAAACTCAATAAGAATCCATTAAAGCCAAATAGCTTCAGTAGAAGAATTTATAACCCCTATATATTCAACCTCAGTAGATGATAATGTAATAGAATTTTGATTCTTTCTAGACCAACTAATTGGTCCTAAACCTAGTGAGAAACTATATCTTGAAGTAGACTTATGATGCTGAATATTGCCAGCCCAGTTTGAATCTATGTATCTAATCAAGTCAATATCAATTTCTACTCCATAGTGAATCCCAAAACTATGAGTACCCTAAATTTAGTTAAGAATATGTTTAGCTACTTTCTAGTGTAGCTCATGTGTTGTCTACATAAACCTAGAGACCATGCCCACTACATATGAAATATCAATTCTAGTGTGAGTCAGATAGATGAGGCTGCCAACAAGTTGTCGATATAAGGTAACATCAACCAATGGAGAAGAACACTTAGCCTTAAGTTTGAATCCAAAAAGAAAGGGAGTTATATTTGGATTACAACCATCCATGTGAAACCATGTAATCAAATCAAGAGCATAATTGGATTGTGCAATGGTAATCCCTGAGTCAGACTGTGAAATCTCAATATAAAGGAAATAATGTAAAAAATTAAATTTAGTAATGGTGAATCTATCATGAAAATTAGTTTTCACTGCTATAATGGAAGATGAATAACTCCTTGTGATCAATAGGTCATCCACATATACAACCAGGATCAAGAGTGAATTATCCTACCACAATATTTCGACATTTAGATCAGAATTACATCTAGTGAACCCAACTATGAGAAGAAATGAATCCATCTTGGCATACTAATCTTGAGGGGCCTAGTTGAAGCCATAGATGGATTTTTGAAGTTTAAACACTAAGGAAGAATCTTCCACAAAACCTTGTGGTTTCTCCATAAATATCTCTTACTCAAGGTCACCATGAAGAAAGACACTCTTCACATCCATCTGATGAACATCCCACTGATAAGCTATGATAATGGAAAGAGTGAGTTTAATAGAAATGATTTTAGCCACTAAATCAAATGTTTTAATATAGTATATGCTAGGAAATCGTGAAAACCCTTTCTCTACCAATCATTCTTTAAACTTATCCACTGACCCATCTACTACAAATTTTGTTCAATAGATCCACCTACATTGAACAAGTTTCCTTCCCTTAGGAAGGGGTACTAGATCCCAAGTGTGGCTCATAATTAAGGAACTATACTATTCATGAATAGTTTTATCCCACTCATGAATGTTATATGCTTCATGAAATTACTATATATCAAAAGCACAAGCAATGAAAACATGTTGAACACCCTGAAATTATGAATGAGTCTGTCTGACATTTGATGGATCCCTACCCCAATCACCTACATTATATAGAGTTTATCTGGCCCAAAGAGGACTTGAAGTTAGATAATTAGGAGGATATTATTAAACTTTATAAATGTGACTATTAATGGAATGAGGTAAATTTATATCACTATCCTCATCATTTGAACTAGAATAAGAATCCTCATCAACATGTATCTGATCTAGATAATCTGAATTATCTAAACTGTCATCATATCCTAGTGAGTCTAAAGAGGAGGTAGAAGTGTAAAGTGTGGAGTCTGATGGAACCTTTTGAAAGTGTACACTCCTCTCAATGAAAAACTTATATGTGGTAGGATGAAGAAGCCTATATCCCTTAACACTTTTTACATACCCAACAAATATGCAAGGCCTACTCTGATGATCCATGGCCTTACATTTATTCTTAGGAATGTGGGCCATAGCTAGAGATATACATACCCTAAAGTGATTAAATTTAGGTTTTTTATTGATCTATACTTCAAAAGGAGTGATTCCTTTCAATGATTTATGAGGAACACGAATTTGGATATAACAAGCACAATTAATGGCTTCTGCCCAATTTTGTGGTGTAAGTGATTTGGAGTGTATCATACAATTTACCATTTACTTAAAATATATATTATTATGTTTTACAACACCATTTTACTAAGGAATATATGGAACTATTCATTTTATATCAATCCATTCTAAAGCACATAACTGCTCAAAGTGATGACTAACATACTCACCACCATTATCAATGCATAAAATCCTAATGGTTTTCCCTAAATGTTTCTCAATAAGAGCCTTGAAATCCTTAAAATGGTCAAATACCTCAAAATTTGTTGAATAAAATACACCCAAGTATACCTAGAGAAATCATCTATGAAATTAAGCATGTACCTAGCCTTGTTGAATGAAGGCTTTTGAAATGGTCCAGAAACATTACTATGAATTAGCTCCAAAATTTGAGTGGCTCTCCATGATTTGCCTTTGCCATATTTTTCTTTGGGGTGTTTACCAAACATGCAACCTTCACAAATGCTATTATAAAAATGAACACAAGGCATCCCTATTACCATATCTTGTTGACTTAGTTGTTTCAAGTAGCGATAATTTAGATGGCCAAATTACTCATGCCATATATTTCTCAATCCATTATAATGAGTGAGTAATGTAGTAGAAGGGTAATCAAAAGAAAAATTTGAGGTGTACAACCTTGATATGTGATTTGATTTCCCAATGGACACTATAGTATTATTATGCATCTCCTTAATGACAACATAATTTAGAGTATACTCAAATTTCTTGCTTGATCCAAGTGGGTGATTTGATAAATAGATAAGAGATTAGTTGATAGTGATGGAACACATAAGACATTTTCAAATGTTTTATCATTAACTTCAATATATCCTCTCCCACAAAATTCAATAGAAGTGTCATCACCTATTAGAATAGATGGCATAGAACATGGTTTTAATGATGAGAACAAGTCTCATGAAGAATCTATGCGATATGAGGCACCAAAATCAATCACCCATGTGGATGGTTGAGATGCTACTGTAATAAGGACCTTGCCTTTACCCTTTCCCTTACTACTATCTTTTGCCTTAGAATACTCCAGTGCTGATGAGCTTGATTTGACTGTATCAGGGACATTGATGTTGTTTTTCTCAAGCATCTTTGTTAGTTGATCAATCTGTTTCTTCATATATTTTGTTTCATCATGCCTAGTTCTATTATAATAGGCACATGTGATTCTCTCTTTCTTGGTTTTCCCACTTGAAGAGGAGGGCTCATATGATAATTTTGGATTAGTATCTAATTTTTTACCCCTTCATTGCTATTGGTTCTTCTTATTTTGTTTCTTCTCCTTATTAATTAAAGTGTTTAACTTGTCATGACTCAACAAAGCATGTGATTTGGAGGACTTCAATGTACCCATTTGGATGATCTTATCTTTCTCTATAGTTAATTATTTGGCCAAATCATCTAAGGATGGCATTTTTCATGTAGTTCTTAGGGAATGTTTTGTAGCATAAAAGGTAGAGACGAAAATTGAGTAGCCAAGAGCTAACTTGGAAAGGATAGAGAGGATCAATTATTCATCCTTTTTCTCTATGCCACACAATTTTAATTACAACCTAAGTGATTTAAGTTTGGTGAAAAAGTCTTCTATAGTGTCAAAGCTACCTGGACTTAAACTAATGAGCTCATTCTCTAGCTCATTACCCCTCATTACATCTTGTTTCACAAAGAGTTATTCCAAGGTTTTCCAAATCTCATGTGGTGATGGAGTAGATTCAATGTGAAATAGTAAGTTAGGAGAAATAGATAAACATAAAGGACCATATGCTTCATCACACCTATTATACCACTTAATTTTATCTACACCAAAGTTTGGTTGAGTTTCCATATTCATGGTTATCCTGTGTAAACCTTTACTTCTTAGAAAAATTTGCACTTTAGATTTCCTTTCATGATAATTGAATGGATTGAGAAGTGGAATCATATTATGATCCATGATACAGTGCAAGTAGAAATTGATTGAGCAATAGAGAAGGCAAGGCACAAAATAACCCCCTTGAAACTATCAGAAAGAACCCCCCCTCATAAATTATAGAAGTTTGGCACTTTATGTTTTAGTGTATATATTATCAACACTTTAGTGCATATATAATTGGCACTTTATGTTTTAGTGTGTATAAAATAAAAACTTTAGTTCATATACAATGGGTACTAAATTTTTTCACAATAAAGTCCATCAAATCTTAAGATATCATGTAGATCCAAAGATAGCCATAAGCATGAGTATAGATTTGATTCATGCAGCTTCAACTCATGTAACAAAGATAGATGATGCATACAATGAAAATAAGGTACTACATAGTAGATCTGCACTCAGATACAATGAATTTTAGGTACAAATCTACATATTAAATCACATAAATATAGTCAATGTTATTAAAGTGCATGATTTGGTGTAGTATCCACCATCATGTAACACACATAGAAACAAGATGACTATATGAGGTTGTTGAATGAAAAATATAATGTAGTATTTATTATCACACAATACACATAGTAACAAAGTGGTTGGCATAGAAAAGAGTGAAATTTTTGCATTAAAGGCACAAATGCCAATGCATGCTCATAAAAAATGGATGTCAAACTCAGTCAAAAATGCATCCATAAATAAGAAATATGTGAAATGATTACATAAGTGACAGTGCAAGATCAAAAAAATGGATGTCAGGCTCAGCTAAAAATGCATCCATGAGGAGAAAAAAAGAGTGTGAAATTGTGAGTCAAGCAAAGAAGAGGATAAATTTTGTTTTGTTTGTGAGGGGCTTTGACTGCCTGCCAAAACTAGAACTCACCCTTCATCTTCATAAAATAGAATAAAATTTTAGAAAATAATGATAAATAACTCCTTACAATATGGTTTCCAATAATAATATTGTTTTTTAAAAAAAATAATTAAATAAAAAGCTCCTTAAATTTTCTCCATCATCAAAATGTGATTTTTTGCAATTTTATGAACAATACCATAGTCATTAAAACTATGATAAATTTTGAAATTCTTAATTAAATTACAAATTTCAAAATTATCCAAAAAGAGGAAACCAAGGTGCACGAAACCCAAAAAAAATTATGAATGATTGTTTACGTTTTTTCTTAGTTAGTAAAATAACAATCATTTTTATTCAAAAAATGGATTTGCAAAACAACTTGTAAACCTTGCCTCCTTATCAAAAAATGATTTAGTATACTCTCCAACCAGATTGAATCCTCTTTTTAGATATACAAAAGGTTACTTATGTGTCTAATATAATTAAAATAATTACAAATATTGATGAAGTTCACCAATTAGAGAAGAAAGGACTGTAGATGATACACACAGATCTATAGGTTTCTCCTTTACAATGTACTCAAGATTTCAATAAATTAACAACAAAATGGTGTTCATTACCAAAAAAGTGCTCTGATACCATGATAGAATTATCCAAGATCCAACTAATAGAATTGAATACACGAACTACAAATACAAAGCAAATAGACGGATTGAAATCAAAATAAAGTAGAATTATAATAATATTTCACTCATAACTCATTGAAAAATAGCTTAGATGAGAGGTGTATTTATAGGTATAATGGAGGCATAGTGTCAAGACATTTGGCAATGTGAACACAAGACATTTGCCAAATTGTTTGTGTGCTCCATATGTCAATATTGGTGGGTAAATATCAAGGGTATCCTTACCCACCAATTTGACCATAATTTTTAGATGTGCATGTGCACCTTAATTACCTCATTTATGACACCTGTGTGACCTCAAAATAACACCTAAGAAATATAAATACATGTGTAGTAATAATCCATAATAATAAATATAAGGAAAATAATATCCTACACTAACATTTTTCTGTGTGGCTGTAGGTGGAGATGCTAATTGTATGTTTTTTGAAATGTCTCTATCCACTCAAAAATTCCTTCATGACCTTGATCATACTTTAATTTTGAAATTATTGGTTGATCAACCAAAAATATCAACTACACCTTTAAGTCTTCAACTTTGTAAAACTACCCTTAGAAACCTATTAACCCTACAAGCTAACTGTAAGTGTCCACTTTCCACTCATTATATGGACTATAGATGTATTTTCAATGTTTGATGTGTCTATCTCTTATTGATCTTCAATAAAGAACATTATAACACCCTTACAATTTACTCAAACTAAGAATAACTTATGACAAGTCTTAATATTCTTAAAACAAGAAGGTGACACCTTGAAACCTGAGATTGTGACATCATTCATGGTTATAGGTGCTTATTGTGCATGAGACAAGGTCAGTAGTCATTTTATCACTCAATGTACCTCTATTAGTCTCCAAAAGCTTTAGTATTCATTGTTCATTAATAAAATTGCCATGGTGGGGTTATAATAATTGGGAAACAAAGAACAAGATATTACCTTAAACAATGCTAACCTACCATAAACTCTGCTAAACTAAATTTTCAGCTAGTTTCCTTCATGATTTTTATGAACTTTGCGAACCTTGTAAGCACTCACATCTTTAGATGGGACATATATCACCTTTATATCTAATTTGACACTTTCATAGCATATTAAAAATAGTATAAACCTCTTTTTAAAGTCTCTTGAATTAACAACATAGTAGCACATAGTTTTCTAGTGTCATTTCAATCATTTTAGGATCTAAACTAAAACTTTTGCCTTGTTGGAGTGACTTGAGACACCTTGTTCTTATTAGGGAATGATTGTAGTCATTTAATGTTATCCCAAGTCACTTCATATCATATTGAACATTGAAATCAATCTCATTAAATATATTTTTACCTTGTTTAAGAGACCAACTCAGATTAAACTCTTTTAAATGAGATACGCTCAGATTGGAGACCCATGAACTCTTGATTGAATGAAAAAGATGTGAAATGAATTTTATCATTTAGTTAAGAAACTTTGAAGAGTAATTACCTTGCTTAAAAAATCAAATATTTCTCTAGAAATGGCCCAAAATATCATTAACAAAGATAATGAAGGAAACATATTTTATGCTATAAATACCTTCCTAAAAAGAGTTATCAAATGAAACCAAGATTAAAAGGATGTTCATGAAATATAAATTCATCCCTCAAAACCATTACTTTTCATCAATTTCTTAGCTTGAGAATTAGGTGCAAGAATAGACCCCTCATGGATGCATAGGATATAGTGACTTGCTCTCACTCTTATTGATTAATAATAAATATGAGGTAAAAAATCCATAAACCAAAGACACTAATTTTAAGATTATTTATACCCCTGACAATGGACAAATTTTTACTCCTAACTCTATCTCCTTTTTCCATATCAAGCATTTGAAAACTGCCCTTCTAGAGATGCCAAGAAGGTTAATATAGGAGAAAAATAGGTTTTCACCATTTTTTCACCTAAAACTTCATAAAAATTATTTATGTTACCCTATGGGGACCCAATAATCCTCTAATATGTTTTTATCACAAAAACTGTCTAAAAACCTGTATGAATACCTCCAAAAAGGCCTATTTTTGCATTAAAAAGACAAATTCACTAAGTAAATCATATTTAAATTATTTAAAATGTGTTATTAATTATTTAACATGTCTTATTAGGTGAATTAAGATGAAATCAAGCTTATTCCTGATTAGATATCATCAAAAACTTATAAAACCTTTCCTGGAGGGCATAAAATGGTCAAAATTGTGTGGAAATGAGTCATGAAGTTAGTATGGAATGTGATAAACCTGATTTTTCATATTTTATTCATAAAATTAACTTTAAATGTGATATTACACTCATAAATACACTCCATACTCTTCTCACCACTGAAATTGGCTTGAAAAGGCCAAAAATGACTAGACAAACACAAGACAAATGAAGGAGAAAACCTCAACTCTCCTAATCAGCCTTAAAACCTGATAATAATGGATTATAATGATAAATTTAAGGAATTTTAAATACTACCATTCTATCCAACAAGACAAAATATAATTAAATTCAAAATTTTGAATGATAGGGGTGACATTTTGACCTATGAGGTTAAAATCATCAACATTTTGGTGACTCAACTGGGAAGCATGCTTGATATGCTTAAGAACCAAGCCATTTACACAAATTTTTGACTCCTAAAACTACATTTACATTTTTTAATGATGATTATAAATGCGATTCATGATTTTAAGTATATTTTTGACTTGAAATAAGAATACTTCCTCCTCCAAAATAAGGAAGGAAACACATAAAACATGGGAAACTAAATAAAAAACAATTGTGAAAATAAATCACTTACTTAAGATTAAAAATAAAAAAACTAATGTGGTAGGACAAACCTTAGAGTAAAAAAAACTAACTAACTATGTGTAAGAAACTTAACTCTCAATAGCATTGTTTCATATGTATTCCATTAACTGGGATTAGAAGCTCCTCAACATCCATCTTTACAAGTTGGAAGGTATTAAAATATTTTCAACTGGAGATTATGTATGGGCCACTCTGAAGGGAGTCAAACTTAGTATGCCTTCCTAATTTATATCTATCCTCATCCCACTTGAGAACCAAATCTCCTTATTTGAAACTCTGTGAAGAAGCTCCTTTGTGAAAGACCTTCTTCACTTGTGCTAGGTGAATTTACATGGATAACATGGACTGATTTCTAATCTCTTTCAGCTCCATAAGCTCAACATACCTGATATTCATTGGTTCATTCTCTAAAAACTCAAGATGATGCATTATTTCTAAAGTAAGGAACTCAAGAGAAATGGGTAACCTTACTTCCTTACCATATACTAGCTTGTACGGAGAGTTGGTTATTGATATTTTATATGTGATCCTATATGCCCATAGAGTTGACTTCAAATTTAAATTCCATGACCTCTGATTATCTTCAATAGTCCTTTTTATGATATTTAGTAGGTTCTTATTTATGGATTCCATAAGGCAATTTCCTTGTGGATAGTAGTTTGACAAAGTGTTAAGGTAAATACCATGTTAAAAAACCCATTGGTTGATCCTAGTTCCCAGAAAAGCCATGACATTGTTTGAAATGATGGTTGAGGGAACCCCAAATATAGTAAGCAATCCTTCATAAAAATCTAGTACATTGGATTCATATACTTCTTTCAATTCTATTGCCTTTGTCTATCTTGTGAAGTAATATATAGTAGTAAGGATACACTTATGACCTGATCTTGAAGGAGGATTGATGAGGTCATTAAATTCCAATCCCCATTGGATAAAGGGCTGGTCCACTGCAATTGGTTGGAGAGGTATGGTTGCAAGTTTCACTTTTCCTAAAAAAATGGCACACTGTTTGCATTTCCTAACCCATGTATGACAATCCCTAAATATGCTTGGACAATAGTACCCACTTCTCATAATCTTAAGGTTTGTATTCCTTATTGAGAAATGTCTTCTACCATGTCCATCATATAACTCTTAAATCAACCTTTGTGTTTGGCTTGGATCTATACATCTTAGCAACATACCATTGATGTCTTTCTTGAAAACAATGCCATTAAGAAGATGAAATGCAATGGATTGCAATCTAAAATATCTTCTTTTTTAAGCACTTAAATGAAAAGGATAATAACCATCTTGAAAATATCTTACCAAGTCATGAAACTAGTTAGAAGGTGAGGTATGATCAACTGCAACTTCTTCATCATTTTACACTAAAACCACTTCATTAGCCTCTTGCAAGTCTTGGGATAGATGATCACAAATTCATTTACCTCTAATCAGCTTGTGAATTTAATTTACACATCATACTCCATTGATTTCATTATTCAATTAGCTCTCTTCTTATTTATATCCTTGTTCAAGAAGAACTCATTGATACTTAGATGGGCAACCATTAGGTGTATCTTATTGATAGATAATAAGTATCTAAACTTGAAAGACTTGATTATTGAAATGATATGATTTTCAATGAAAGAACACCTTATTTCATACTCCTCCAAGCCTTGAATAAAGAAGGTTATTGGCTGCTCTAAGGCCTCATAATTATATTGCATAAGAATACCCAAAATGGTGTCCATGTTAGCATAGGTGTACAAGATGAAGTATTTTTTGAAATTTGGATTTATGAGTGTAGGAACATTAGCTATGGATTTATTTATATATTCAAAAATATTCATTCCTTCCTTGGACCAACTGAAACTTTGATTCTTATTTAGCATGGTTGTAATTGGATTAGCTAAAGTGGCAAAATATGAAATGTATCTTCTTATAAAATTGATTTTTGATAAAAATATTTGCAAAGAATTTTTGTGTTTAGGCAAAGAAAGAGAAAGAACTAAATCTATTATTTTAGGATCTATACTTAAGACATACTTTGAAACCACATGCCCAAGAACCTTACCTTTATGAACTGAGAAGACACATTTTTTGGGATTAACAGACACCCCAAATTGCCTACACCTTTCAAACACTTATTTGAGGTGGACTATGTGCTCACTTTCACTCTTTGAAAACATGGTTATATCATCTAAATATACAAGTACAAACCTATTAATAATATCCTAGAATGCCATATCCATGGCTGCCTAAAAGGTTGCTCTAGCCTTGGATAAAATGAAAGACATCTTTCTATATGAAAAGGTTCCTCACTTCATAGTGAAGGCTATCTTGAATTGGTATTATTACTTAACCAAGATCTGATTATAACCACTATATCCATCTAACAAAGAGAACTTCTCTAAACCTGTAACTAGATGTAAAATTTGTTTCATGGATGGAAATGGATAGTGATCTTTAAGGTAATCCTTGTTCAAATCCTAGAAATCAACACATAGTCTAATCTCACCATTCCTATTTCGTACTGTAACAAGGTTTGATACTCAAGTTGAGTGCTTGATTGGGAATATAATGGCTAAAAATATGAGATTATGAAGCTCAAATCTCATTAAAGGCTCAGGTTTTAGATTTCTGGGCTTTTGCATTTGTTTCATTAGTTTGGTTTCAACCTCTAGTTCAATAGTGTGTTGAGCTAGACTTAGGTCAAATCATTTTATATCACTATATTTCCATGAAAAAACATCAAAAAAACTTGTGAATAATTTAATGAAATATTCCTTTTGTGAAGTAGTGCATACTTTACCTAATTTCATGTTCTTATCGACTACAATATCCACATTGGCATGTGTTCTTATTTAGTTGACAAGGATGATTTTTATTTCCTCATTTCATCATCACCAATGAATATGTTCTCAAGTGTGACCAATATTTTGGGTATATTATTAGTTTTTAGTTGCATAATATAATCACCATACTACTACAACAACTTTCATTGATTCCTAGAGGAGAACTCATCTTCTTCTTGCAAGAACCTGGCAATCTAATTGTCATCCTCAAATACCTATCAATTCTCACAGTTATCCATAATGGAAGGCCTCACAACCACCTTAATGTGTGATTGAATTTTCTCATTTTTGATATTATTTGGGATACTAAATTGATCCCCTATGGAAACCAACCTATATGCATGTTTATTATCATCTCTTGGTATTGAATGAATGTTAAAAGCTTAAAAATACTCAAGTAAGTCCCACACCATATGGTTATAAGTTATTAGAAATGTGTTTTTTCACACATTAATACTTATTACTTGATAAACTATAAGTTCACTATCACCAAAAACTTACAAACCGTGAACGCCTCATATTCTATGACATTATTTGAATTAAAAAAAATTAATTAAGGAAAAATGAATTTGATTCAATGTAGAAATAAAAATCATTCCATCCCTTGTACCATTTTTTTTCTTGATGCATTGAAGTATAACTACCATAGATCTTCACTAGATTCATCATCCTTCACCATGGCTAGAATTAGTGCATCATTATCATGAAGTCAATAAACACCAAGTCCTTCCTATTAAACCATATTATAAGGATAATTATAATGTAAATTTGGGGCCCATTCATCAAGGAAAAAATTTGGAACTCCATCTAAAGGTGAGTCAGTTTTCACTCCACTAGTTTCTATCACCTCATTCGAGATAACATAGTTAGTATTTACAACACTTGGCATTTATGGATGTAGATGGAAACATGAAATGGGTTCAGAATGTATTGTTACCTTCATACCATACCTAGTTTATAACATTAATTATGTATAATTATATTATAATTAGTCTCAAATATTCAAGGTGAAGTCTCTTGATAAACACATGGCAAAGTAAGGAGGAAAGTCCACCATAACTACATCTTATTGAATGGTAACATTTAGACAAGCATGCAATTTCAAATTAAGATTATTAATCATGCCTAATATATTTGTTGGTGATCCATATAGTTTTAATACTCTTTTTTCATCTAGTTCATAAACTAAACCAAGCTTATTTGTAATTTGCTTGGGTATAACAATGCTACTAGCTCCACTATCCACCATGCAGTTATGAACTAAAGTGTCACCAAATATTAAGGAGAGATAGAAAGGAGGATTTTTATTTATTTTACCTCAATTTTTTCCACCTTTAATTATTATGTACCTACTATACTTTTTGATTCATTGGTTGGTCTGAATTAGTCAAGACAACACCCTTTTTCCCAATTGGTTTGGAGATAAATTGAGAGCTAAAAGATCTTGAATGAGTATTTCTTGTTGTCCTAGAATAGATAGGGAATTACACATGCTTATATTATTTTATAATTCTTGATTTGATCCAATATATTGAATTGAGTGCCACTAACCTTTGGCTGCACCATTTGAACCACTGGATGCTCTTGAACTAAAGGTACTTGATGAACCTTTTTAACTTTTATATTCTTGTTTTTTTGATTTTTTGGGGAAACAAGCTGATCTTTGGTAGATTTGGAAACAATATTATGATTAATTTAATCATGAATCACCTTTTGAGACTCATTAATGACTCTTATTTTAACTCTAGTAATTTCTGTAACTTGGCCATTTGGAGTGCTAGTCTCACCACCCTAATTGAAAGCCACATGATCATCTAGTTTCTAGTTTACATTAATGGCATCAAGATATCCTTGAACTTGTTTAACCTCTCCTTATGGTACCAAACCTACTTCTCGATATTGACCTCCTTGAAGAGAAAACTCTTCTTGTGTCATTTGTGGAATAGTCATGTTTTATGACACCAAGGCTTGGTTCTGAACATTATTGAGATTGGAGGACTATAAATTTGAGTCTTGTATCAAGTTATTATGAGGTGGTGTAGAAAAAATAGCCTTTGAAGTGGAAGGTACATTAGGATAAATATTTACATATGGTTTATCTTGAGTTATATCTCCTTGAGCATGATAGAATGGTCTATTTTCCCTAAAACCTTGATAAAGAGGACTTTAATCTTTGAAAGGATGATAGGTGGATTGAATTGGATATTGATAAGGTATATTTTCCTAATATTGATGCCTTTTCAATTGTAATATTTCATTTCTAAAATACTACAACAAATTTTTTAGTTATCCAATATCACTAGTTTGACTAGAAGGTACTATAATTTGAGCTTGAGGAGGTGTAATAGGAGCCAATGATGGAACTTGAGGATCTTGAGGGGTTGGAACATGATAAAATTATAGAAATACAGGCATTTGAGGCCTTATAGAAAGCTTACTAGCTTGTATCAAACTATTCTCTACTCTTATTGCAATCTCATAAGCATTTGGTAAAGTATTACCACCCATTGACTATATCATAACACTAATGTCAAAATTGAGGGATCTTAAATAGTACAAGAAGGAATATTTTAGGGATGGCCTAAATAATAGACGTATCTTGGTCCATGTTTTTTAGAATCTGAGGTTAAAGTCAATCATGAACTCATGAAGATCCCTCTTTATGGTATTTAGCTATTCAACTAAGGATAGGTGATCATATTTATCCTAAAATTATCTAATTAAGGCTAAAACTAATTCATCCCAAAAATAAATGGAGTTTAGTGGGAGGTTTCTATACCACTTTAGTTCTTTTCCTTTAAAGGAAGCAACAAGCGACCTAATAGCCACATTCTCCTAAATGACATTGTGGGTTGAACAAAGGTTATCAACATCCTTGATGTGCTCAATAAGAGTTGTTTGATCTTCTCCTAAGAAGAATGGGATACTCTTAAGAGCTGATATAGGTATGCCATCAAACTAGGCTAAATTCAATGGACTACCTCTATTGAATGGAATAAATACTTGGTTTCTGATGGCCATCTAGATAGTGGGAATTTCATTATTTAGGACAATAGGATGCCAAAGAGATAGATATTCCTTTTTAGGATAGGGGTTTGTCCTATTAAACCTTGCTATTTTGTAATAAGTAGAAGGTAACTCAATGAACTCAAGAGGAACAACTCTATTTGATGATCTTGTGGTAAATTTTAGCATGAAAGTGTTGCTTGAATGCTACTATGAAATCTACAACTTAAAAAAATATTCAGGTTCTAACGATCATGAATATCCTCTATTACTAAAAGTGCTTCTCCTCAGCTCCAAACTTCAGCTATGCCAAGGAAAATGTTTCCCACCGGGCATGCCAAAAACTATTATCAATCAAGAGTGTGCCCTTAAGAGAAAGTTTGCTATTCCTCACTCCTAATGGAACATGGAATCTCTCATAAGTGTGGGTGACTTTAGAATAGAGAGAATTTATAGAGAGGGATGGTTCCCTTGGTACTCTCACTAAAAAATATTCTTAACCTACTATCTATTGATTCTAGTAATAAAAAAGGTGCACAAGTCACTATTTACAATGGAAATGGAGGTGATGCACCAATGTTTTATGACCATTTATGCTTGAAATGACACTCTTATGAAAGGTAAACTTACACACATTCTCTACACTTAGGGATGACTTCTACTGAAACAAAACAAAACATTGAGAAATGGAGGTGATGCATCAATGTTTTATGACCACTTATTCTTGAAATGACACTCTTATGAAAGGGATAAACTTGCATACATTATCTACATTTAGGGATGACTTCTACAAAATTATTTTAGAAGGACTTGATAAACTTAGTTTATACGAAGGAGTGTAGAAATATTGAACTCACATCCAATGCTTGAACTTAATATAATTTAGACACTTAATATGACATTTAGAACATCAAATATATCTTATAAAGGTACACCAACTAGATAATAACATAGGAACACAAATACTTCACTAAATTATATCAATGGCAAACAAATACACTTCACTCAAAAAACATAAAAATGGAGGAACAAAAGATCTTATTTCTCTCAAAAGATGAGTACAAATTTTGGCATCCTTTAGGCACAACATAAATAATATATTGATGATTAAATTATATAAATTAAGTTCAAATAGGAAAAATAAATGATTGGAGATAAAGCAACCCCAAAATAGGGGACTTCAATCTTGGCTTTATTCTTCCTTTAATGCTATGTAGCACTTATTCAACCTATTAAAACATTAATCCTCCATAAGATGGAATGGAATAGAGAGTTTTAAATGTATTGGGACTTTATACCATTGTCATAATTTTTGGTCCAGCCTTGACCACTTGGAGAATGCTTAGATTCTTGTTTTTAGCCTCAAGATCTTAGCTTACATGTCTCCTTGGTGAATGAGTCTTCCTCCATGAAAGTATGTCTTCAAGTCCATTAAAGTATTCAGTTGAACCCTTATTGATTCTCATTTATTATGTTTCAACGCTTGGCTGAGGTTGTTAAGAGACTTATTCCATCCTCTTGGCTTTGTTTCCAAGGTTGGCATAGGAAGAAATGAGAGTCCTTTTAGAGGTTGGAGATCTTTTCAAACTTATTAAACTTAAATTAAATATATTTAATTAATTATTACAAGTGTAAATATGAATAAAATTTAATTAAACATCTTTATAAGACATTATGAGGAGTCATATGTTAGATTTAGTCCTTTAATTCCTTAACTTTCTCATTTTCCACTAAGGCATAAAAGGTAAAAGTTGGTCTTTTCTTCAAGTTTGCTTCAAGATTTTAGATTCCCTCCATTAAAGGCTTATTAATATCATAATATAAATATACCATATGACAATTTTATCCATAAATCACCAAAAAAGACTTGGTTTTACACCAAAAACATGCATTTCCTCTCAATTCCTTGTAGCCTTTTTAAAGCAAATCTCCTTGTTTGGGAGAATATGGAGATTATAATGATAAAATGATCACATTTTAAGATACCGTATATCCACATGAATATCCTCAAAAAAATTGGTGGAATGAATCCAAGTGAAAGTGTCTTTTCTAGCACACTCTTTTAGTCAAATTAGGCATATTTAGCTCTCCTAAGCCTAGAAAGTGAAAATATTACTCCTGAGACCCCCAAAACATGTGAAACTCACAAAGACCATTTTATTAACTTTACCAATGATATATTAATGCTCAATGTCAATTTTGGTGGTCTAGAACACTATGGAGGTACAAGAACCTTGAAATGGTCATTGGCAAGCTTGCTTTTTTGAAGCATTTTTTGACTGGCCCAAAAGATCTGAATGGTTTGGGCACTTATGAGTGATTTTTTATGGATTTTTGAGTTTTAATAGGTAAAAAAAGTCTCAATCCACCTCTCCCATTTATTTTCATCTCTCCACACTCTTTATAACCCTTGTTTTATCTCAAAAATGTATAAAAGTATGGACACTATTAGATTATAATACAAAATTTGGTAGGTTTTAGGAGAAAACTATGGAATTTGAGGTGGTTTCCAAGTCCATATCTATAAATTGGTCCAAACTAGGGTTTTAAGAGGTTTTAAGACCTATCAAAAGTCTTAACAATTGTTCATAAAGAATAAACATCCAAATGACCTCCTAAAACCACAATATTATTTTTATGGGATCCATATAACATTTACAAACACCAATGGGTCCCATGCAAAGTGTGAGAGAGTATATGAGAATTTGAAGGTGGCTTCTCAAGTTCCTTCCTTCATTCTGTGTAGGTTGTCATGTTCTTAAGCCAAGGAATGGCTTATTTGTACCCTTATCTACATGCCAATGGATTTTACATACCTTATAAATCCATATTAACATTTTATAATTCTTTATAATACTTACCTAACCTTAGAATTGGTATTAAATCCTCTTTAAGGATTAGGCCTAGTCAAGGACTAATAGGCTTAGTCTACACTTATATGGGTTTGGGATACTATGTTAGGCTTATAGAGCCTATGAGGGACACCATATCTTAATTAATTTCCAAAATATATCCTAAAATATTATTTTAATGTTTACATAGGCCTTAACTCATTTCCCAACCTTTCACCCACCAAGCTTGCAGGATATAACTTTATGGTAGTGCCCTATGTCTAAGACAAAACAAAGGACATATCCCCTATTTATCCAAATAAAAAATACATGAGGTGTTTAAATAGGTAATTTATACATTAAACAAAAATATTTAGGTTTAGATCAAACTTATAGCACCTCAAAACACCTTAAAACACAAGATAAACTCCTGAGGTACTGACTGTGTGTAGGGATAGTAGGTATAGACTATAGATTGCATGTTGAGAACCCCTATATCATCTATTTACATGTAGTGAGAATAAATAAAAGTGTATAAAATAATTATTTAGGTTCTCATATACATATTTTCAGTCACAACTTTTCCTAACCTTTCATTGTATACCCTACACTTACCAAGGTTGACAACCTATGACTATACTCTGTATTTCTTGCTCAAAAAAATATAATACATGTAGGTGGATCATTTGTATAAAACCTTAAATACAATTATCCAAATATAATTGAAGTCAATAATACCTTATTTTATTCATTTTGACCTATTATCATCATACACATGTTAGGACAATCATCAAGGCAGTCATACCTAGAGCACTATTATATTATAGTTCACTATAGATGGTCATTTTAAGAAAAAAAGACACTTGTAGGTTACATTTCAACTCTTGGAAACATATATTTCACACTCTAGTATCATTATGAGGTCTTGGACCAACTCTTAATGGAAAATGTTCACACTAGTTTCAAACATCTCTAACCCAAAACACTGTTTGCAACATACACAGTCCAAGACTGAGATGTTTTGTACACTGCCTCTCAAGAGGTCTAAGTTCTCATGGGGTATGGGTATAGGGTCAATAAAACCCTTGTTTAGTTTCCAATTTATTCTTGGATTAATTAATTACATAATATAACCTTTATCCTTCCCTTACACTCATCTTAACTTCCCAATACCTAGATAGTAACTTGCTCAAAGTGCTCAAAACATGTTTGCCAATTGGCTTGGTTGTAAGTGTTGATTCTAACTATAGGTTACCATAATGAGGTTTTAAGATCATGAAACCTTAGATTTATTTAACCATATTATCATAATTATTAGGTCATCTTCAAGAAATTTATTTCCCTCATGTCAACTTGGAGTGATAGTCTCAACACCTCAATATCACCACAATCAAACCCTTATTATCTCCCTACACAGTTTTAGGTACTTATTTCAGATGTATAAACTCATTTTTGAGCATGAAGTGTAGGTATATAGGTAATTGTATCAATATTTTAGAAAATATTGAGATATATTTGACAAAATTTACTTATGTCATTTCAATTTCTACCACTTCAACATTTATATATGCTCTCCCTTAACCTCATTAAACCTTTGTTTTCTCCTTTCCTCTATACACTGACTTGTGTGTCCTTATTTCAGATGTATAAACTCATTTTTGAACATGAGGTATAGGTATATAGGTCATGGTCTCAATATTTTATGTAATCTTGAGATAGAGTTGACAATATTACCTTATGTCATTTCAATCTCTGCCACCTCAACATGTATATATGTTCTCCTTTGACCTCATTAAACCTTTGTTTTCTCCTTTCCTCCATACACTAACCTATGTGTCATTATTTGGCATCTTGATTATGAAATAATTATTCATTATCACTATCAATTATAGTGTACACCTATTATCTTCTTCAATGTTTCCTCACAAACATATAATACCTTGAACTTATTTCCTACTACATAGACTAACACTCAACCATGCTATTTGACCTTCAAGTACATGTTGGTTGTAGGTGATTAGGGTATGAAAAAAATTGAGGAAAGAGGTTTAGAAATTTTTTTAACTCTTATATAATGATTATAACCTTCATATAATGTTCTTAAGTCTTAGTCACCAAAACATCTTCAAATCCATTATCTTTATCTTACTTAGGTTTAGAGAATGGAAAAGTCTCTTTAACAGGCCTGTAACCTATCATAGTTGATAGCTAACTATGTATCATGAATTTAAGACCATTTTATTGAAATATTAAACCTTAAAATTTTCCATGAAATTATATGCATCCAAATTTAAAATTTAAACCAACTCATTCTACCTTGATCACTCTATGAGACTATGAAACTGACCAGTCTTTGGATTAACCTATAGGTGGAGATTCTTCATTGTACGGATTGAAAATCAATATTTGTATCCTCTATTATCACTAATTTACTTATATTTTACATAATTAATTTATTATATCTCACCATTATAACTCAATTTGGAGTCAACTTGACTATGTAAACCTTAAAAGCAAGCATCCACAATTGAGCAGGCAACTTGACTATTGACTATGTTTCCCCTATGGCTATAGGTGGAGATGCTTACTGTAAGTTATTTGAAATGTATCTATCCACTTAAAAATTACTTAATTACATTGATCACAATTTAATTTTGAAATTAGTGTTTTATCAACCAAAAATATCAACTACACCTTCAAGTCTCCAACTTTGTAAAACTATTCTTAGAAGCCTGCTAAGCCTACAAACTGACTATAAGTGTCCAATTTACACTCATTGTATGGACTAGAGATGGATTTTAAATGTTTTGTGTATATATCTTATTTATATTCAATAAAGAACATTATAACACCCTTAAAATTTACTCAAACTAAGAATAACTTATGATAAGTCTTAAGATTCTTAAAACAAGAAGGTCACACCTTAAAACCTGAGATTGTGACATCATTCATGGTTGTAGGTGTTTGTTGTGCATGAGCCAAGGTCAATAGTAATTTTATCACTCAATTTAAATCCATTAGTCTAAAAAATATTTTTCTATTATTCATTAATAGAATTACCATGGTGGGGTTATAATAGCAGGAAAAAAAGAACAAGTTATTACCTTAAACAATGTTAACCTACCTTAAATTCTACTAAACTAAGTTTTAGGCTAGTTTCCTTCATGATTTTGATGAAATTTGTGAACCTTGTAATAAATGATATCTCTATATGAGACATATATCAAATTTATATCTAATTTTTCACGTTCATATCATATTAAAAAAAGTATAAATCTCCTTGTAAGGTCTCTTGAATTAACAACACACTAGCACACAATTTTCTAGTGTCATTTCAGTCATTTTAGGCTCTAAACTAAAAATTTTGCCTTAATGGAGTTACTTGAGACACATTTTTATTATTATGAAATTATTTTAGGTATTTAATTTTATCCTAAATCACCTTATATCCTATTAAACACTTAAATTAAGCTCATTAAATATATTTGTACCTTGTTGAAGAGACCAACTCAACTTAAACTCTTTCAAAAGAGATATACTTAGAATGGAGACCTATGAACCCTTGTTTAGATGAGTGAGGTGTGATATGAATTTTATCATTTAATTAAGAATATATGAATATTAATTACCTTTCTTAACAACTCAGGTTCTTTTCCAGAATTGGTTAAAAAGACCATTCACAAAGATAGTGAAGGAAACATGTTTTATGCTATAAATACCTTCTTGGAAATATTTATAAGTTGAAACCAAGATGAAAATGAATTTAATTACCTATAAATTATACTTAAAAACCATTCCTCTCCATATATTTCTTATCTTGAGAAACAAGTGCAAGAATGAACCCCTCTTTGATGCATAGGCTATAATGACCTACTATCACTCTTATCGATTGTTCATAAAGATGAGGCTACCAATCCATGAAAAATGAAAATAAGTTAAATATTAATTATAAACATAAACATTTCCAAATTTTCATCTCCTAAATCTCTCTTCTTTTATTTTATCAAGCATTTGAAAAATGCCATTCTAAAGCTACCAAGAAGGTCAATATAGGAGTAAAATAGTGTTTTGCCATTTTTTCACCTAAAAATTCATCCAAACAATTGATATGACATTTTTTTGGAACCAATGAATTATATAGGATGATTTTATCATAAAAACCCTCAGAAAACATGTATGAATGCCTCCAAAAAGGCCTATTTTTACACTAAAATGCCAAATTCACTAAGGAGATCAGATTGAGATGATATAAAATTTGCTCCTAAGTATTTAAAATATATTATTAAGTGCATAAATATTATATCAATATTCCTACTAATAATATATCATCAAAATATTTCAAAACCTTCTTTGGAGGGCATAAAATGGTTAAAATTACGTGGAAATGAGTCATGCAGTTAGTCTAGAATGTGATTAACCTAATTTTTCATATGTTAGGCATAAAATGACCTTTAAATATAATATGAAACTCATCAAGATAATATATAATATTTTCAACACTAAAAATGGCTCAAAAAGGCCAAAATTGACTAGACAAGCATAAGACAAATGAAGGACACAACCGTAACTCAGCTAATCAACCTTAAAACATGATAATAATGGATTATAATGATAAATTTAAGGAATTTTAAAGACTAACTTTCTAACCAACAAGAAAAAATAGCATGACATGCAAAGTTTTGAATGATAGGGGTGACATTTTTACCTATGAGGTCAAAATCATCAACAGTACCATCTCGTCCAATGATATTAGTGGAGGATGAAACATTATTATCGTGTATAATATAAGAGATTATATTGAGATAGGATGAGGTGTCTAGACTAGCATGTATAGTGTTTGGGAGAGAATAAGATATCTTAGGGTTATAGGTATAGGTGATGGTTATGGATGGAAATATTTTCACACTTATTGTAGAGGTGACTAGGTTTACTATAGAAGTGTCTTAGTTGATAGGGGATACACAATAGCTATGTGCTAAGAGGGATAATACTCGAGGAGTTTTGATAGGGACCAACCTTGTGAAGGCTATATTAGATGCGGTTAGTGCCCTAAGGGAGGTTAGTTATTACAAAGGATTATATGAGGTAGATATTTTATTAGGTAAGATGCCCCCTCTTATGCAGAGTATTTAGGTCAGATAATCAAATCTTTGCACTCTCATAGATTTATGTAGACAATAACTTAATCTTGATCAATTGGTTAGCCATCACATATATTAGTAGATGTTATGGGTTTATCATAAATAACAAACCTAGGAATTTTGCCCAAATTTCACCACCACATGACTCTTCATAGAGGTCACCTCTATGGAGACCTACAATAGAGGGACATAGTGAAAGATGGTTATAGATTTTGTACTCAAATAGTTTTGATAATGATGTTCACAAATTTTGATATATGTAGATTTTGTAAATTTGTATTGTTATGATGTATACAAACATTTATGTACATATATTTAGGATATATGTATGATGATGATTTAGATAATTGACACATGTCTCATTAGATGTGTTTAGATATCATGTTTTTTTATGTGATTGATGTCATGATTATGATGCATATGTTTTTTGATATCATGATGATTGTAGATGTTAGAAATTACATATTTTTTGATAAATGTGATAAATGTAGGGATATAGTTAGATTAGCTTATATAGATGTTGATGATTATGGTAGATGTTCATCCCTATGAATTTATCATGTTAGGATACTTAGCCATGATGATTATATATGACTAATGAGGTGGGATGTGATGATGTAAGGATATAAATTGGATATGTTTCCTTGAGTGTGTGTGTCTCCACATATTTTTGCAATTTGATTTTTGTATATAGCACACAAAAGTATGTGACATGATATAAAACATCATGATGAATTACACATAATGTGTGCAGGAACTGATTTAATCAATAAAATAAATGAAAACAAATGACAAACAAGCAACAAAAAAAGCAAAAAACACATAAAAAACAAACAAAAAGTAATAACATGCATCTTATCAGTTACTAAACAACAATTTATGTGCAAAGAGTGATGATACCAATAGTTCTATTATGGCCCCAAGAAAGGATTACTACACAAGGATATGATGTGAGAATGATACATCCCAATGAAATGAAATTTATTTTCTTAAAACATATCAAATATTTAACAATTGGACTTAGGATGAGACAATGTTGTCAAATTTTGTGGCTTTATATCTTTTTTTTGGATTTTTGTATTTTTAAGGTTTCTTGGATTTTTTTAAAATTTTATAGGCTTTTAAGTATGTATAAAATACCACTATCAAAGGTAAAATCAATTCTATAAAGAAGAGTGAGGATTGATGTGGAGTGGGTGACAAACAAATGGAAATAAGTGATGGAAGCTCTTTAAGGACTACATATCCTAAAGATTGTTGATGTTTTTTGCATTCTAATATCCAAATTCAAATATCATGTTAATAATTTTGTGGCCTCTAGTACCTATAGGTTGTCACCAAGGTCAAAATAAGAAATGAGAGTGTGTGTTCAATGGGATTGGGTGGGATGTGGATGGATGGAGTGAAGTGGATCTTCTCCCAAGCATTGGGTTAATCTTATAAAATGATTAGTTCTCAAGTGTAGAAATAGTTGAGATGCATGATGTTTATGGGACAATCAAGTTCCTTCCCATATTTTTTAGCCAACCTATAGGGACCTAATTTAGTAGTAATGACGTAAGGACCCAATTAGGTAGTTCAAATTTCCATTTCTTTTCTCAATCTATGTTGGTATTTCTCTAATTTGATTTTAGCGTAAGGTACCCTAACTAATTTTTTTGGGATTATGCACTTGTCATAGTTACAACATATCCATTTATAATAGGCCTTGAGGTGATTAAGTGTGTCTAGTCATTTCTCATTTCTCATTTATAGTTTTTGTAATGATGTAACTCAATACTTGGGTGTAGTTTCTCAATTATAAAATTGAGGTCTTTGATCATTTTTAGGACTTCAAAATTCTTGTATAAAAATAGTTGTTAGAGCAATTGATGTCTAAGTGGTAATTATTAATCTTTAGATTACATTGGTAATTATTTAAATAAATAATATAAAATTGATCAAAAACCTCAAATTTATAATTGAGAAAATACACCCAAGTGTACCTTGGAAAGTGATAAATGAAAATAAACAATATAAACCTCATTAAAATAAATAATATTATTATTGTTATTTAATACTTATCAAGTGTTTTAATTAATTGGCTTTATCAGGATAGATGGACCAATTATTTCACAATGGTCACATCCCTTCTTGAATATTATAAATAGGGTCTTACCCATATTGTAAATTAATTCTAAATAAATCCATTTTTGGGTGAAAAAGGTTTTTATGAATGTCATTTTGTGAAGAAGTGAGATTGAGAAGATTGTATGTATTGGGGGAATAGTTTCAACATTGAATAATCACTGAGGGTTTTTTACCTCTATCAGAGGTTTTTTCACCTAATTTTTATGTTGTGTATAATTGACCTATGTGATTTGCTTTATTAATTTACTCTAGATCTATTGTGTTCATATGTTTATATAAAAATTATCATGGTACTAGAGCCACTAGAGAGAATTTGATCAACAAGCATATTATGTTGAAAAAAATATCAATAATTAATATTTTAATTTATTCAAAAGTTTTTTATATTCAGATAAGTGTTAGAAATAAGTGATTAATTATGAAATAAAATAAAAAATGGAATTCATTCCTCAAAATCATAGCAACAAAGACATATGGAAGAAAATTTAGATTTAAGCAAATACACACATAACACCAATATAAGGTGGTTCACCCAATGTGGGTTACGTCTACCAAGAGGCTCTCTATAATATTATAAAAAAGAATAGAAAAAATAAATATCAATAAAAAACCTCTCATAGAGATAAATTTTTCCAACCTAAATTCACACCATAATTCTCCAGATGCTAATCTACACTCAAACCCGATCACACCGATGAAGAGAAAATACAGAGCTCAAAAATGAGATGAAAAATGCAATGAATAATGTGTTACCCCTCACCCCTATTTATAATTTTAAAAATCCCTTGAAAAATGCAGCATAACCATAGAGATAACCATATCCCCACAAAATAAGGCAAACAATATGGGAGGTTTCAACCACATAATCCCCTGATTATCTCAACACCTTAGATCACACCCACTTCTCCACAAAACATGGCACAAATGGGGAAAGTGGTTGACACACTCAAAAATTCATCCCACCATTTGTGAAAGTAAATATTTCATATTAAAAATGCCTTGGTAATTTTATTTTTACCTTAGGGGTGAAGCAAGCTCCATATTTTACAATCTTACACTTGGAGTTCGTTTCTCCTTGAACAAAATTTAACACTCATCCATGATCTTCATGAAGACCAACCAAAGATGAACATAACCTAAACTTCTCCAATGTGACTACCTTGGTTATTATATTCATAGGATTTTGGCTCATATGCATCTTCTCTAACTTTACCATGTTTTCCTCCAAAGCTGTCTTAATGAAATGATATCGCAATTGTATGTGATTCATCCTCAAATGGAAAGAAGAGTTCTTGGCTAAGTGTATAGCACTTTGACTATCACTATGTAATATCCTAACTTCTTAATTATTCCCTAACTCATCAAGTAACTATTATAACCAAATCATATCCTTGCTAGCCTCTGTAGTAGCAACATACTCAACCTCTGTGGTTGATAAAGCCACAACCTTATATATATATATATAAGAAATCCAACTAACCACTATATCCATGATAGTAAATACATAACCTATTATGATCCTACTACTATCAACATCCCTAGAAATATTCAAGTCAACAAAACCATGAAAAGTGGTGTTTGATCCACCAAAACATAATTCTATACCTATGGTTCCTATCAAATATTAAAGAATCCACTTCACTACTTGTTAGTGCTCATAACTTGGATTACTCATGTACCTACTTACTACTCCAACTAAATTGGAAATATATAGCCTAATACAAACCATAACATATATTAGGCTACCAACTAATGATGATTAATGTACCTTGGATAACTTTATATTTTCTTCTTCTATCTTGGGACATTGATCCTTTGATAATCTGAAATGGCCTGGTAGAGGAGTCTTAACTAGCTTATCATCCTGCATACTAAACCTCTCCAAAACTTTCTTCACGTACTCTTCCTAAGATAAGATTAGCTTCCTCTCCTTTGTATCCTAATTTATCCTCATACCAAGGATTTTCTTCACTACACCCAAATATTTCATAAAAAGGAATCACCAAGCTACTTCTTGAGTACTTGAATCTATTACATGTTCTTTCCTGAAACTAACATGTCATCTAGATACAAGAAAAGGATAATATAATTACCATCCTCAAATCTCTTGACATAAACGTAATGGTCATAATGACACTTGAAGTAACCCTATTCCAACATAAAACTATCAAACTTTTTATACCATTATTGTGGAGCTTATTTCAGGCCATACAAGCTCTTCTTCAGTCTACACATCAATTTCTCCTTTCCTTCAATCACATAACCTTGTGGCTGCTTTATATATAATTTCTCCAAATCACCATGAAGGAATGCAGTATTCACATCTAACTATTCTAGGATAAAATCCTCTACTACAACTATACCAAGCATAGTTCTTATATAAGTCATCTTAATAACAAGAGAAAAAATATCATCAAAATAAAAACCTTTCTTGTGTGAAAACCCCTTAACCACCAACCATGCCTTGTAACTTTTCCTTCCTCCATCTTCTTCATTGATTTTGTATACCCACTTGTTCTAAAATGATCTCTTGTCATTAGGTAGCTTAAGCAAATCCCACATCTAGTTCTCCATGAGAGAACTATGTTCTTGTTCTATGGATTGCTCCCACTTCTCCCTAGCATTTGCCTGCATTACTTCTTGAAAACATTCTAGTTCTTCACTATCAGTAAGTAAAAAATAATTCAAAGATGGGGAAAAACATGTAGGATCTTTTCTTATCTTAGGAGACCTTCTTACTACAAGAGTTTGGGGTTCCTATGTAGGAGGTTCCTAAATTGTCTCCTTGGACACCTTACCATTCATAATATCATCCAACACTGTTACTCTTTTTGTTCTTATTCCTACAACTAATCCTTATACATGAATTTTTATTTAAAGACAACATCTCTAGACCAAAATATTTTCTTATCTCTAAGACTCCAAACCTGGAAACCAAAGTCATCCTCACCATAACCAATAAAGGTGCATCTCTCAGACTTAGCCTCTAACTTGATCCTATCTTTCTTGGCAACATAAACAAATGCCTCACATCCAAAGATCCTAAGAAAAGAATAATTAACTTTATTACTAAACCAAGATTCCTTAGGTATGCCTCTATCCAAATGCACTAAAGGTCCTTTGTTAATCAAATATAATACTGTGCTAACTATTTCTACCCAAAACATTAAGGGAAACCTTGCATGTAACCTCATGCTCTTAACATGCTCCATGATTGTCCTGTTCATCCTCTCCAATAGTCCATTATATTTTGGTATCCCTGAAACCATCCTTTGCCTATTAATTCCATTCTATGAAAAATAATAATCAAATGCTTTACTACAATACTCACCTCCATGGTCTGACCTAAGACATTTCAACTTAAGACCTATTTCATTCTCAACCAAAACTTTCCATCTATTGAATGTTTTAAATACATCAAATTTAATTTTAATGTAATAAACCCAAATTTTACTAGTTACATCATCAATAAATGTAACATAATAATTTAAACCATAAAAAAAAGATAACTGAGCTGACCCCCATACATCTAAGTGAACTAACTCCAATTTATTCTCCTTCTTCATAGGTCAAACCCTCAAGAACTTAACACACTTTTTATTCCCATACACACAATCACCAAAAAATTCTAAATCAACTTATTTCAATATAGGTAGCTTGTCTTTCAAGATCTCCATGTCCTTCTAGATCATATGACTAAGCTTATAGTGCCACAAAGTTGCATCTCCATTTGTAGCAACTAAATTATAGTGATCAACACTACTAGTCAAATATAAAGTGCTAATTTTATTACCTCTCAAAACCACAAAAACACCCTTGGTAACTTTCTAACCTTCACTGTCTAATTGCCCTATTGATATTAAATTCTACTTCAACTGTGGGACATGTCTGACATCCTTTAGTAGCCATGTGTTCCCATTCTACATATTCACTTGAACAAAACCTTTCCCTACTATACTTCATGGTTCATCATCACCAAGATAAACATGTCCAAAAACTCCTTGAACATAATCAGTAAAATGATACCTATGTGGGGTGGCATGAAAATAAACCCTTGAATCTAATACCCAAGATTTATAAGCACTATCCAAAGAAATAATTAAATCATCTTGATTAATAATACCTATTTTCATATTTACCTCCTTAGTCTCCTCATGTTTGGTTTTCTTGTCCCAAAGTTTCCAACATTCCTTCTTTGTGTCCACTTTTCCCACAGTGCTAGCACACCATCTTGACTCTAGATTTAGATCTTTCTCAACCCTTTGACTTTCCATGGTTTTCTTTTCTTTTACCTTTTGTCTCCCTCTAGTCTCCACCATCAAATAATTCCTTGAAGATGAATCCACAATGCTCTTCCTTCACATTTCCTCACTAAGAATCACACCTATAACATCCTCAAATTTAAACTTCCCTTAGCAGGGATGACATTACTCACAACCATAACTAGGCTATCCTAACTATCAGGTAAGAAGCACAAAATCAATAAAGCCTTAACTTCATCTTCAAATTTAATACCAATAGAAGTTAGCATACTCACAACCATATTAAAATCATTCAAATGATCAGCTACATAACCATTTTCAAACATTTTCATATTAAATAAACTTTTCATAAAAAAAAATTTATTAGAGTCAAAGGGTTTTTCATATAACTCTCCTAATTTCTTCATTAGACCAAATGTGGTCATCTCCTCTGAAATATTGAAGTCAATTGAAGATGTAAGGCATAACCATATGGCTCCCAGTACTTTCTTATTGAGTAAATTTTAATCTACTTTATTCATACCTGCAGGTTGGCCTATTTTCCCCATTAAAGGGAGACAAAGATCCTTCTAAAACAAGTAATCCTCCATATACATCTTCCACAATCCAAAATTCTACCCATTGAAATTTTCAACTCTAGATCTGCCATTATCTATCAAAGTTTCCACTCAAGCTAATATCTTTCCTTATGATTTACCACTTTAGCAAAACCAATAAAGCTAGATCTGATACCAGTTGTTAGGAATAAGTAATTAATTATGAAATAAAATGCAACATGGAATTCATTTCTCAAAATCATAGTAGTAGAGACATATGGAAGAAAATTTAGATCTTATCAAATACACACATAACACCGATATAATGTGGTTAACCCAATGTGGGCTACGTCCACCAAGAGGCTCTCTATAATATTATAAACAAGAGTATAATAAACAAATCTCAACAAAAAATCTCTAATAGAGATCAATTTCTCTAATTTGAATTCACACTAGAATTCTCAAGATGCTAATCTATACCTCAAACCCGATCACACCGATCGAAGAGAAAATATAGAACTTAGAAATGAGATGTAAAATGCAATGAATAATATGTTACCCCTCATCCCTATTTATACTTTTCAAAATCCCTTAAAAATGCACTATAACCATAGAGATAACCATATCCCCACAAAATAAGGTAAAATATAAAGGAGGTTTCAACCACATAATCCTCTGATTCTCTCAACACCTTAGTTCACACCCACCTCTCCAAAAAATGTGCCACAAATGGAGAGAGTGGTTGACACACTCAAAAATGTGTCCCACCATTTGTGAAAGTAAATATTTCATGTTAAAAATGCTTTGATAATTTTATTTTTACCTTAGGGGTGAAACAGGTTCCATATATAACAATAGGTACATGAAAAAATTCTAAAATAATTATTTTCAACCCTATTTCTATGTAGTTGTTGCTAAAAGATTATCTTATTCATATTTAAGCTCTCTTAGTTTTTTTAAAGTCTGAAAAGCACTCATTCAACCCCTACAATTTTTCTAAGAAGCTAAGGATGCCATAGTTGGCCTGGATGAGTGAAAAATATGATTTCTTCACCAAAGATTGATTATTGAAGATCCTAATGACTAAGTTTTAGCATTTTAAGAGCATTGCTAAAATGGTCTTCAATGGTCTTGTTTGAGAACTGTGAACTTTAAAAAATACTCTTTGAGTGTTACCATATGACCCTAATTTTTTTTCTTTAAAAAAATTATTTCTCAGTCAAAATTAAATTTTGAAGACATCTTTGACATCAAGAGGCAAAAAAAAGAGGATTGCAAATTTTTGAGGTTTCTAGTGATTAGTATAATTTACTATGCAATCTAACACTTTTATAGGGGTGTCATAGTTCAGTCTAGATAATTCAAAATATTTAATTCTTCATAAAAAATTAGAGTTTGAAGGTCTAATTAGATTTGTCCTACAAAATCTAGAATATTTACAAATTTTGGTGGTCTTTGGTGACTTATTCCATTTGATTTGAGTTACCTTGGAGTGCTATAAATAGCTACACAAAGCTTTAGGTAAGTATATAGTATTTGAAAATATTTAAAAAATAATTTATTTTTTCCTCAAATATTCCATGCAAAAAAGAAGTGGCCCCACTTTTTATTTTTTAATAAGATCATAAATCAAAAAGTTAAATTAGTAGTATTTATTTACTATTCATTTTACATGTACAAAAAACATTTATTATTAAAAATCGGATAAAAAATAAAAACAATATTGTGCATGTAAATTACTCAATACTCTCATAGATGAGTTGACAAGCTTTATTTTACTAAAACTTACAATTAAAGAGATCCAAAGTTAAAAAACCCCTAAAATTGATATTAATTGACTTGGTTAAGTTATTTTTTAAATTAAATTTGATTTTAATTCCATTTTTTTGGTTTGCGTGTCAATGTTTCACACATCTAAAACCTTAGTTGACCTGTCAAACTTATTTCAACTTTCGAACTAATGAATATTTTGACAAACATAGTCATGTAGCTAGTCAATCTCTAGGTTTTAGCACCTTAAAGACATATTTATGTGATCAATTTTATGTTTTCAAACTTTTTACTATTATTTTATAACTTTTTTAATAATAGTGTCTAGGTGGTAGTTTTGAGTGTCTCTTTTGACACCTAGTTTTATACAATTTTAAATCAGTTTTTTATATTATTTGGTATCTAAATTGTGTTCTTAAGTATAGTTAAACTTATGATTTAATTTATTTTACAATAAAAATATAAAAACTCATTTAAAAGGTTATTTTTCTTAAAATTATTCTTGCATCAGTATTATTTTTTGATACTTGTGACACCCTATTTTATTACAATATTTCATAATTTTTTACTTTGTATAGAATTAAATTGAATAATTATTTTGTGTTTACACTTTTAAATTTGTTTTACTATCAAATTAAGTTAAAATTTATACTAAAAAGTTTTATTTTAAGTATTTATTTACTGTTCTGTTTAATGGGAAGCTATGGCTTCACCTAATTTTTCCTTAGATAAAACTCAAATGTTTAATAGAAATAAATATAATATATGGAAAATTCATGTTAAATATTAATTTATGACTATAAGATATGGAATTTTGTCATTGGAACTGAAAAACTCCCTTTTGGATGACATGTGATCCATGAGCTTACTAATGTGTTTCAATAGAAATTGTAGGAAGCTATGTCCATTATCTTGCAGAGTGTTAAGGATTAATTATCCACACTGGTAATCAAGATTATCCTATAAATGATTGAAAACTCCTTGAATCCATGCATGAGGGCACTCATCTCTTGAAGATTATTAAATTAATCATTGAATTGCAAACTACACTTATGAAAAGTGATGATAAAATTATGAATTTTCTTGATAAAATTAAAAATATTGAAGCTCAATTGTATGGATATAATTATAATTTGATTCAGGATCAATTACTTTATTTTATCATTTAGTTAAATATTCATGAAAAATTTAGAAATTTCTTTTCAATTTTAAATTCTAAGTATCAATGTAAACAAGATATCCCTGACCTTAACACCTTCTCTAATCTCCTCATTCAAGAAGAGAAAGTTATGCCCAATTTTGATTCTAAATATAATTTCACTTAGGCACTTCTCACCTTAAATACTATTTTTTATAATAATAAGAACCAAAAATCTAACCCTAATTCTATTTCTGACTCAAATGAAAATACAAAATATGGTAATAAGAATCATACACCTAAATTTAATGGAAATTGAATTATGTGTGGTAAATTTGTTCCTAGAAGGAATTTTTTTATAAAAATAAAGTTAGAATTAACAATAAATCTTATAAAAATAACAAAGCTAATAAATTTAATCAAAACAAGTAGAAGAATTAAAACCTTAATCAGAATAACAATCAAGATTAGAATGTTATTACTTTATATGCTATTTTTTTTACCTCAAATAAAAATGAATGGATTTTAAATAATGGTACATATCACCATATGACTTAATTATCTAATATTTTTTGTTATTTTAGAGATATATCTAAAATAATTTACTTAGGATATAGTTCATTTTTATAAACAACTAAACATGGAAAAGTAAAATTTTCAAGTGTTGTTACTATAAATGATGTTTTCTATGTACCTAAGCTTAAAAAAATTTTCTATCTTACTCAAATTACAAATTATAATTTTATTTTAACATTACTTAAAAATATATGGTTCATTAGAAATAAATATGTTTCTTTGATTGTTAAAGGTATTCAAAAGAATTATCTATATATCGTTTCTCCTTCTCTGCATGTTTTATTTCATCACATCATAAGAATGAATTTCAATTATGGCATGAAATATTAGGACATGTTAATTTTATAATTTTACATGATATGTATAAAAATAATATTATTTTTGGACTTCCTTATATCCCCTCTAATCATGAAACTTTTGTGGGTTGCTTATATGGTAAGCAACATGCGAATCTCTTTCACAAGAATCATGATGTGAATTCCTCTTATCCTTTAGAATTGATTCATAGTGATGTTATAATAAATTTTAAAGTTATATATATTAATTTTTATCTATATTATATTACTTTTATTAATGATTATATTAGAATTATCTAGTCTTTTTTCATTAAATATAAATCTGATGTGTTATCTAAATTCAAGAAACTTAAAGCTAGTGTTGAAAATGAATCTAATTTTTCTATTAAGAGATTAAGAAATAATAATGGTGGTGAATATGTTATTAAAGAGTTTGATTATTTTTTTATTAATTTTAGTATTCAAATGGAATTAACAACCTCATATTTCCTTTAAAAAAATGGTATTGCTGAAAGGAAAAATTGCATCATCATAGAAATGGTTAGAACAATATTACAATCTGTAAACGTTCTTAATAATTTATGAACCGAAGCAAAGAATACTAATGTGAATATTTTAAATAAAATTCTTAATTAATATTTTCATTTTTTTACATAAAAAATACATATATGCACATAATATTTCATTTGTTTTGATAAAATTATTTTGTTGTTACATTAGAAATACTAACTAGATTAATAGTGTCTCATCTACATTGTATTTATTAATAAAATGATTTAGTATTGATTCTTGAAAATAATTTATTAGAATTATATTTCAAGAGATATATTTATCTTACTTGATAAATCAAAGATATATATATATATATATATATATATATATATATATATATATATATATATATATATATATATATATATATATATTATTTTCAATTCAATTAGTATTAAAATATATTATATGCATAACATCATGCTTAATTTGACAAAATAATCATGTTTTAGTTGTTATATTTGGTAAGAATATCATGCTCAATGAGTTTGGATCTTTTGTGTTTCAATTGTTTAAATACTCTCATTTGATTGTTTTATCATTTAAATGTTTATGCTAACAACTTTATATGTTTTATTTTTTTAATAAGATATGTTAAGAAATGCAAAGTGTAAATAAAGTTTGTATTATTGTCTCTTCATAATTTAATTTATTAAGCATTTTATTCATATATATCTAAGCTTATTTATTTTAGTCTCATATCTATTTGATTGGATGATGATATTTCATGCTAAAATTATATATATTTGATGTATGAGAGGTTATATCTCAATATTTTGCTGATGCATAGTAAACTTAATTTGTTTTTGATAAAACTCAAATGATAAAATGAGTTATTATTAATAAGATATCTAATGTTTGGTTAAAATTAGTATCATATTAGTAAATTATTGTATGTACATTGCATGATAGTTGAGAACATTTATTTTTTCAATATTGGATATGTCTAATAATGAATTGCATACAGTAATTTATGTTTTTTCACTAACTTTGTAATTAAAGTAGTGAACTTGTTTGCTTAAAATAAGACATGATTATTTTAAAATATGTTTTAACATAGAAAAACATGTCATATTTTTATGTATGTGGTTATTATGATGCCAACCATATTATGATATCATGAATCTATTTTTGGATATGTTTTTAAGTTTTGTGTAGGTGCACAATACCAACAATTTAATCATACTAATGTTCATGTGCATTTTATCTGAGAGAAAATTCTCAATGGTGATATTGATCTGAAATTTTATCTTATGGATGAACAAGTGGTAGATATCTTCACAAAACCACTTGGTGCTACCAAGTTTTGTCAAATTTTTATAATTTTGGGTCTCTTAGAGTTTCCATTAATGGAGAGTGTGTATGACAATGTTACTTCTCAATGGCCATGTGTTTCTTCTCTTTCTCTATACTTCTTCTCATTGTAAAGAATTATAAACTTCATGTGAAATTTATGTGATTTAAGTAAAATTTATTTACAATTTTTAATTTTATACCCCAATACATTAAAAACATACTTTATAATGGAAGTCCTTATGTTATAAAATTTTTCAAATATGCTTAGTGATTATTCATGAAAAACTATGAGATGTAGTCTCACGATCATGCTAGCCTAAACTTAATTTTGAGTAGTTTATGGATTATAATTATTTTTGTTTTAAAGGGATGTATTGGCATGATGAAGGTTTTTAAATCCTTCAATTGGTGTACATAGTATAATTTATTTTTTTGAAGTGACTATAACATTTATTCTCACTTAACATCAAGGGAGAGTGTTAGAGAAATTAATATCTAAGTGGTAATTATTAACCCTTAGTTTATATTAGTAATTAATTATATAAATAATAATATATTATTTATTACAAAAGATGGGAGCCTCATGAAAATATATAATATTATTATGGTTATTTAATACTTATTAAATGTTTTAATTAATTGGCTTTATTGGGATGGATGGACTTGTTATTTCACAATGGTCACCTCCCTTGTTGAATATTATAGATAGGGTCTTAACCCTAATATAAATTCATTCCAACTTGATATATGTTTGAGTGAACAAGGTTTTTGTAAAGGCCATTTTATGAAGAAGTGAGATTGAGAAAATTTTATATATTAGGGGAATAGTTTCAACATTGAATAATCACTATGGTTTTTTAATCTCTATTAGAGGTTTTTACACCTAATTTTTGTGTTGTGTATAATTGACCTATGTGATTTGATTTATCAATTTACTCTAGATCTTCTGTGTTCATATGTTTATATGAAATTTATTAATAGTGAGTAAATCCATTAAAATTTTACGTATTGATAATGGTGGTGAATATGTTAGTAAATAGTTTGAACAATTGTACACTTCAGAAGGAATTGAATCACATCATACAGTTATATATAGCCCTCGATATAATGGTGTTTTAGAGTATAAGAATATGTCCTTAAAATAAATGGCCAACTGTATACTACACTCCAAGTCTCTGACATCTTAGTATTGGGCCAAGGCCATCAACTATGCTTGTTATAACTAGAACTAAGTTCATAATAAATCATTAAAGGGATTCACTCTTTTCAAAGTTTTAAGTGGTAAAAAAACTACAAAAAATTATGTTTGAGTTTTTGGATATCCTACTATGGACTAAATTTCAAAGAATAGATGTAAGATAATGCAACCTCAAATTTAGCCTTGTATATTTGTTGGACATCTTGAAAGTGTTAATGGATATAGAATTATCCATCAAAATATTCATGAGTTTTTCATTGAGAGGAGTGTTTTATTTCAATAGGGTACTCAAGAATCCTCACATGACACTCTTCCCTCTTCCTTAGATGCACTGGGATTTGATAATAGTTCTAATAGTTTAGATCCACCTAAACAACTTTTTAATGATACAAATTTTTATTCTAGTTCTAATGATGAGGACTCACCTCCTCCTTCTCCCATAATATCTTCAGAGGATGAGGAATATCTTCTTGACTCTCCTGCATCTGGTCATCTCTAGGCTAGATAGACATTACAAAGTGTTGGCTAATGGGTTAGATATATATCAGACACCAAGTGAACATGTTCATAATTCTAGGATGCCCTACATGTTGTCATTGCATTTACTTCTAATCCTTAATTATTTTGTGTGGCATCAGGAAATCCTGAGTGGGATACTACTATGGAAGAGGAATATGTTGATGTGGGAGGATGTTGGCCAATAATACCCTCCTGAGTGTGTTGATGCATTGGGTAGCTCCTCATGCATGTACAAACATGTTGGTGGAGGTTGACTATCTAGACCCTCATAAGCATGCAGATGCATTTGACTTCTATCATGCGATTGCTTAGGCAAGAAATTGTTTAACCTTCCTTAGAGCCTTCAAAAGTGCACCCTTATGTGTTTTAAATTTATTATTAATTTTTAAATAAAAATAATGTGAAAATAAAAAATTTCCTACTTATTGGATTAAATAACCCTATAAGACATTTCTACCCATATCTTGAAAATATGGAGTTTATTTTTTGAATTGTCTATAGAGTTGGAAAACTAGTTCTTACGTGGTTTACATGATGTAATAAATTTCATAAGAAAGTTTACCAATAAAAATATGTTCACATTTTTGTGAATAATTATTTAAAGTATACTTTAATTAATTTGAAAGTCATTTTTATTCACATATGCCAAAAAGTAACTTGTTTTATCTGTTTTATAGGTGTGAATGGAGCTAAAGTGTAAGGATCTTACTTTTGGGGAGAAAAGTGCAACTAAAATTTAAACTAAAGTGTTTTTTTGGTTTTAAGGGGAAAATTATTTCTCTTAATTGACCAATTTTTTTATTAATAGGTAGCCCATGGTCATTTCAAAAGGATGGTTCTTGTTGATTCTAATTGAGGAGACACTAGACTAGATATTTTTTTGATTTATAGTGTAATATCTCCACTTAGTTGCTTTGGCACTACTATTATGCTACCAAAATTTGTAACCAATTAGTGAATGTGGACCCAAAAATTATGTTATTGAAATGAAGATCATTATTAATTAAATCTACAAAAGTTTATTTTTCATTTTATTATGCATGTAAATGGTGGATATGTTATTTCTCTTCCTAGATTCTTGGTCCTTAGGATATTGTATCATCCCTATTGGTGGTTGTGCATTCATTGGCTAGGTAGGGAATCAATTTTATGGGTTATATTTGTTCAAATGGCTTGTATTTAACTACATTTCAATATGATTTTATTTCTTTTCTACTTTATTTTGCTCTTTTTAATGAATCTACATAGGCTAGGATTTCATTTTAAGGTAATCTACTTCTCTCATTTTATCTCAATTACTAAATTCATTTATTTCCACTAATACATTGTTAAATGAATATGTATGCAATAAATAATTAAAAATCACATGTATTTATTTTATTTAAATTTAAAATCTGATTTGTTTGGGTAAATATGTGTGCATGTGTCATTGTTCTCCAAAATAGGATAAACACCTTCATGAACAAGATAATTAAACTTATGTTTCCCCCTCATTTGTTAAAGAAGGAAAATCAATAGTTAAAGATCAAGTTGATGAAGAGATTCCCACACACAATGAAGAGGAACAAATTGAATAATCTTGCAGAAAACTAGAAGAAAAATTCAAGGAATTATATTAATTAGAAGAGGAAGATGCATATTATGCATCTGAAGCATCCTTCTCATATGTTCCTTCTCATACATTTTAAAATCTAGTCCAAGATAATCAAAAACTCTATGATAGTGGTGTAACTCCCCCTATATCATTAGAAGGGGATGAAATAGAAGAAGAAAACCAAGAAGAAATGGACTAACTATTTTATGAAAATAAGTTAGATGAGATTAAACTAGATGATATCTCTCCTTAACTCAACCTAATTTTAAATCAAGTGATTACAGTCAAGCATTCTCCTCAGTAGTAGAAGAATTCAAATGGGAAGAACAACGTCATGGCCTAAATAAAGAAGTGAAACCAATGGAGATACAAGCTAAAAGTGATTTAATTCATCCCAACTCTTCATATATTTTAGCCATTGATGAAAAATTCAAGAGGTCTCTCATATGGGAAGAACCTAAACCACTCCCATGCATTATAGATGAAAAATACAACAAAGAGGATGTAATGAAAACATCCATTTGCATGAAAGAGAAACCACCAATCAATTCATCTGATGGTTACAATCAAGAATAAGTCTCTACCAGGTTGGGTGATCAACACATTTTGGTATGTATTGATGTGTGGCCCTATTCCCCATCTCATTTCCAAGTTTGGGTAGAGGTATTTCTCACCCATATCATTCATGCTTTATGCAATCTAGACATAAAAATAATGCAAAATTTTATAGTCTTAGTTTTCTTAAATTACATGAAAATAACATAGAAAAATCATTATGGGATAGTATATTCTATCTAAGAGGACAACATAGACATAAATATATGCATCTTCTTCCTTGGTAGGGTCTCTCTACCAATCCTATTAATAACCTAAAAATAAATAGGTGTCTAACTACTTTTATACATGAATTTGATTGAAAACCTCCATAAATAATTTTTCCTTTCCCTTTATTGCTCATTTTTTTACTTCTTCTTCCTTGTTACTTATTGTTAGTTTAATTTCCCTTTCTTATTTTGTTTTTTTTGGCTCATCTATTTTTCCTTGTAGATTACATTATTGGTTAAATAATGAATAACATAAGGCTTGTAGGTAAGTGACACAAATGAAATTCTAGTGTATAAGTACTTTGAGTAGTTTACAATGTTATATTCTATTTCAAATCAGTTTCAAAAACTTAGGATATTGTGTGTGTTTTGAATTTTTTCATGTTGGGTTAAGTTTGAGTAAACTATTTGGTCAATGGAGACATTAGATTGAAACCAAAAATAAAAATCACATCTTAATGGTTCTCAGATTGCTTAGATGAACCTAGTGTAGTGAAAATCTAGGGTGAAAAATCTATAGTTCTACCTTTTCATTTGCCATGGTGGTTTTCAACCTAGAATTGAGACACTAAGTAAAGAAAGAACAAATAAAAAAAGAAAAGAAAAGATTATTAATTTCTAAAAAACTCAATTCCTGGGTGATCCAGGAAACCTCTACTAGGCTATGGACACTTAGATAGTAGTAAAATAAGGCCTAAAGTGGGATCAAAGATATATCTGTCAGGGCTATGGACTCCTAGCTACTAAGTAATATCTTTGTAAGCATTCTCAAAGTAGGATTTACTATATTTATAATTAGATCCATGGGAATTAATTATTATGGGTTCTAAGAAATGGTATTTAAATCATTTTCACACACCAGGTGAATGAAAATGTCATATTTGGTTTCTTAGTTGTTCTCATCTTCTCCACCCTCAAATTTTTTCATGATCCATGTATAGTCTTGACCTAAGATTTTGGGTTCGTAGACATGTTTATTTCATTCCAAAATACTTTAGAATATTTTTTAGCAAAGTCTTCATTGTTTTTCTTTCACAACATGCCTTAATTTGTTCTGAAACTAAGGAACTTTTTTTTTTGTATCCGCTCATGCTTGCATTCACAGCTTGTTAGTTTCAGCATTCCCAAAATTAATTTCTTAATCCATCTTAATTTACATGTCAAAATGGGACCTATAACCACCTCCATTAGAAATACCAAGTTAATGTGATAAAATTTCATATCAAGTACTTAGCACCAAAATGGAGTCTTTCCCCTAATCTACATTTTAATTTCTCACTTGCTTAATTATTTTCACTTACATCCCCTCTTCACCTATGTGTATCTTGATTTTTGTGTATCATGGAGCCTTAAAATTACCTTGGGTGGAAATAATATGCCCATACAAATAACTTTCATGTTTACCACTTTTCTTGGAAATACCATCTCGATACTTTATTTTTTTAATGAAATGACCTATCCCAAAAATCCTAAAACTTTGGTAAAAAATCATTCATGTTTCAAAAATAAAAAAAAATAATGATTTTGTTTAAGAATTAAAGTCAAACTAAAAATTAAAAGGGGTTTTAAAAAAGTGTCCATGGCCATATGGGACAAAATTTAAAAAAATTATATTTTATAAAAACCATGGTTTTACCAAAACCACCCTTCAAACTTCTCCCCATTCGGGGGGGGGGTGGTGCAAAAATTTCAAACCATGTGGTTTAATTCAATTTAGTTATGTGTTTTCTCATCATAGAGATGAGGATGCATGTCGATGGAGGTCCTTAGATGCACAAGAGGTTGACCAATCAGGCTCTCTCAGGTGTATGGATACACCATGCAAACCCTCACATGCATATTGATGTACTGATACAGATTGATCAGATGGCTTCTACCACATGGATGCATGGGTGGGTGGTCATCCACCCATATATAGAGCCCATGAAAGCATGCCCCCACATGTTTTAAATTTATTATCATTTATTATTATTTTTTTAAAGAAAACTAATGTGAAATTTGAAAATTTCCCACCTAGTGGTTTAAATGACATTAGAAGATGTTTTTTCCCATATCTTGCAAACTATAAGTCTATTTTTCAAAATGTTTGTAGTGTTGAAAAGTTTATTTCGATGCAATCTACATGACATAATAAATTTTATGAGAAAATTTCTCAATCAAAAGCCATTCATGTTTCCATAAATAAGTTTTTAAATTATATTTTAATTAATTTGAAAGTCATTTTTATTCACATATGCCAAAAAGTAACTTATTTTATCTATTTTGCAGGTGTTAATGGAGATAAGGTGCAAGGAGCTTCGTTTTGGGTGAAAAAGTACAACTCAACTTCAAATTAAAGTGATTTTTGGTTTTGGGGAGAAAATTATTTCCCTTAATTGACTAAATTTGTTATAAATAATCATATCATGGTCATTTCAAAATGCTAGCTTTTGTTGATTCTAAGTGAGGAGATATTAGACTAGACAATTTTTTTAGTGTAATTTCTCCCTTGTTTTTACTTTGGCACTATAGTTAAGCTACCAAAATTTGTAACCAATTGGTGAATGTATACCCAAATATTATGATATTAAGATGAATATCATCATTAATCAAGGCTACATAAGTTTATTTTAATTTTCCTACATGTGCAAATAATGGATGTGTTATTTCTCTTTTTAGCTTTTTTATTCCTTAGACTCTTGCATCATTTTTGTTAGTGGGTATGAATTAATTATCCATGTAGAGATCAATTTTTATGGGTGGCATCTATTCAAATGAACTTGAATTAGCTTTATTTTAGTAATCTTTTATTTCTTTTCCCCCTTTATTTTGCTCTTTTTATGAATCTAGCTAGGTAATGGTTTTATTTAAACACAATTTGCTTCTCTCATTTTATCTTGATTGCTAAAGTGATTTATTTATACTAATGCATTTTTGAATGAATATGTATGTAATAAATGTTTAAAAACTAGCTATATTTATTTTATTTGAATCTAAAATGTTGATTTATTTGGTAAAGTTTGTATGCAGCTTAGTATTTTCCAAAATAAGATTAAAACATATACAAGTAAAATAATGAAATTTTCATATCCCTTTCACCTATCAAAGACTAAAATAAAGTTTTAAATTTTAGAACCAAAAAAGGCCCCTTGTATGGAATAGTTTACAACAAACCAACTGAGTGAGATCTTATCTAACAAGACCTAGTAGATATATACCTTGGTGATATTTTTGGATCTCTTTTTAGGAGAGGTTAGATGATCCCAATACCTTTTAGGTTGGTGTGCTAAATAAACCATCAACATGATAATTCTAGGTTTTGTGTTGCCTTCACTTTGGTGCATTTAGATTTAGGTCATGGATTATCACTCATTTTTAAATGAGAAAACCCTAATTATTCATCTTCATATTATCTATGGAAAAAATGGGTTAGTCATCACATGGTGTCAAGCTACCCCAAAGACCCCTCTATTAATGAACATTTCCCACATAGCAAATATTCCAAATAGGGCCTCAAACTTATGTAGTTATTTCCTACATCTTGACTTATGTTTTAATCATGCAAGGTGTGATAATCAAGTACAATAGTGACCTATCTTGTAAGTTTTAAATTATAGCACTTGGAGTGATCTTTCAATACTTCAGACCTCTACATGTATTGCCCCTATGACTGATATGGAAAAATGATAAAATAGGGAAGCTTTGATTGATATAATGCTTTGGTAAGTTGTCTTTTTAGTTATTTTATAGGTTCTTTCTATGTTTAGAATGAATGAGGGTTGATATTATATTTATACCAATCCCTTTGGAGAATATCTCACATTAAAACACTTAAGCCAACCTTTATAATATGTTTCATTTTCAAAGTGAATGACTTTAGGGAATTAGACACTTGTGTTAGGGTAGGGAACTTGCATCAATGTAGGTATCTAAATGGAACATAAGTGTCTAAGCATTTGGAAAATAGGTGTAGGTCCATAACTTGTAGAGATGTACGATAATAAGGTTTATAACATTTTGGGTAAGATAAAAGTCATGGGTCATCATAATAACATTAGTTAGACTAAGAAATAAGTAATTGGGTAGAGAGAGATAATATATGTGAGCCTTTTGGAAGTAATAAAGGTATAGAATCTGAAGGTACATTCATGATATTTATTTTCTAAGTGTACAATATTGAAGTTATATATAATTCAAATTCCCCCCTTTAATATAATAATGAAATTGCTAGTTCAAAGGAGAAGAAATGCACACTTAGGTATGTTTAACACACCTTGTCTTTGCTTAAGTCCAACTTGAGTGCTTATATATTGAATCAAATATAACCAATATCATATTACAATAGATAATTAGTGCATATAATATGAAATTTAAAATATTTAAATGATTTAAATTTAAAGGGAGCTAGGTTAAGGAGTACACCTGTGTATCAATGCAATTATCTTGTATTTTGGCAATTTGATTTGAAAGATATATCATTATGAATCACTGAAACTGATATTAGAACAAATATAAATCTAAAAAGTTCATATATCTAAAGTGATAGAGAGAGATATTGAAGGACACATGCCTCCATACTTGGAGAAAATATGAATTTCCAACTGATAGTTGAGATTAGCTCAACCATGCAACCTAATCATACTTATAACTTGGTGAGTGTGAGTGAACCAAATCAAATCACACTAAAATTTAAAATATTTAAATGATTTAAATTTAAAGGGAGCTAGGTTTAGGAGTACACCTGTGTATCGATGCAATTGTCTTGTATTTTGGCAATTTGATTTGAAAGATATATCATTGTGAATCACTAAAACTGATATTATAACAAATATAAATCTAAAAAGTTCATATATCTAAAGTGATAGAGAGAGATATTGAAGGACACATGCCTCCATACTTGGAGAAAATATGAATTTCCAACTGATAGTTGAGGTTAGCTCAACCATGCAACCTAATCATACTTGGTGAGTGTGAGTGAACCAAATCAAATCATACTAAAATTTAAAATATTTAAATGATTTAAATTTAAAGGGAGCTAGGTTTAGGAGTACACCTGTGTATCGATGCAATTGTCTTGTATTTTGGCAATTTGATTTGAAAGATATATCACTATGAATCACTGAAACTGATATTAGATCAAATATAAATCTAAAAATTTCATATATCTAAAGTGATAGAGAGAATATTGAAGGACACATGCCTCCATACTTGGAGAAAATATGAATTTCCAACTGATAGTTGAGATTAGCTCAACCATGCAACCTAATCATACTTATAACTTGGTGAGCATAAGTGAACCAAATCAAATCATACTGAAATTTAAAATATTTAAATAATTTAAATTTAAAGGGAGCTAGGTTTAGGAGTACACTTGTGTATCGATGCAATTGTCTTGTATTTTGGCAATTTGATTTGAAAGATATATCATTATGAATCACTAAAACTGATATTAGAACAAATATAAATATAAAAAGTTCATATATCTAAAGTGATAGAGAGAGATATTGAAGGACACATACCTCCATACTTGGAGAAAATATGAATTTCCAACTGATAGTTGAGATTAGCTCAACCATGCAACCTAATCATACTTATAACTTGGTGAGTGTGAATGAACCAAATCATATCATACTATAAAACTAGTGGGGTTGGTTGATGTAATCAATTCCAAACTATAAAATTATAAATATTGAGTGATTTAATCAACTCAACCATACCAAAAAGTGAACTAACTACTATAATAGATTATCTCAATATAGTCTATAAAAGTACAACCTAGTGAGTGGTGATAGTCCCTAAAATTGTTAAGAATCTAAAACTGATTTTATTTTAAATATTAAGCACACATTGCATAACATAAGGACCTTATATATGTCTCATGATGAAACTATGTATACAATGGTACCAATGTATAAAATCATTCCAAAAATGTGTATATGAATCATATAACTATGTAAATTCCTAATTTGAAATTGTGTAAGTGTGGAGAACATGTTTAAAAAACATGCCCCCATTGTATATGAAAAAATATAAAAAGTGATTTTGGTGTCAATGTGGGGAACATGTTTCAAAAACATGCCCCCATTGTAATCTAGGTATGTTGAATATTGAATAAGTGTGGATAACATGTTTGCAAAATATGCCCCCACTGTGACAAATGTGGAGAACATGACCCCACTATAATTTGAATATGTGAATAAATGTGTAATTCATGCCTCCATGGTATTCCTCCACTAAAATATGAATATTAGAATTAGTGTAAGTGCCAATGTGGAGGACATTTTAAAAAACATGCCCTAATTATAATCTGGGTATGCTTCATACTAAATAAGGGTGGAGAACATGTTTCCAAAACATTCCCACACTATAATTTAAAACTATGAAGCAATGTGGAATTCATGCCTCTAGGGAATGCACACATTAATACCCACCTTCCTCCCTCTTCAGATGAAGTGAGGTATAAAATGGTAGTTACCTTACCTCAAAAGGATAAGATAACCATGTAAACTATGAATGTATCATGTAACATATAAAGGGAACATGTCTAGGTAGATATATCATTGAAGTACAAATAATGTGATCACACCAAGTCTTAAGATGTATGATGTAGATCATGAAATGTCTTGATAGTAACAATATATGTTCAACAATCAATCAAGCACACACACACAAGAATACTCAAAAATAAAATCAAGAAACAAAGGTCTATAGATACTAAAAACAAGTAGCATGTTCAAATACCACATAATTACAGGGACATGCCTTAGTCAAATGTCCACAAAAAAAGAATTGACATATTAAAATGTTAAATAGGCAAACAAAAGCATGGGGGTCATAAATAATGGAACATATTCAAATGCTCAAACAAGTATGATAATAGCAAGGCAATATACTTAAGGAAGTGCATACATGAAATTCTAATCATCCAAAAAAATATAACGTACAAGGCCATGGATATATTTGTTAGCAAAAAATATCAAGTACACAACATATCAAGTATACTAAAAAAGATATAAGGATGGATAAAGGCATGTGTAAGTACATATATGAATTCAAACAAGACAATATAAAGTGATCATAGAATGATATAACTTAGATGTATCATGATCATATAGGTGGATGCCCCCAACATCCTAGTGATGTGAGTAGAAAGAAAGCCTAACATATAAAAGTGCATAGATCATGTGTCTATGTATGCCTGAATCACACTCAAAATATGTGTGCCAAGGCACTGACACATATCAACATGGAATTGACAATATATGTGCCAAGGAACTAATATGATATGTAAATGTTGAACATATATTTATATTTATATATTTGTATTTGTATTTTTTTATTTTTTGGGTATTTTTGGAATATTTTAAAGGAAAAAATGATCATATGATCACATACAAAGGATTATTGTTGATATCTCCCCACTATGAACCTAGTGTAATAAACTGGTAACATTATTGAGAAACATGTATATGTATAATATATGTCACTATAATATATGTGATGCTCTGCATATGTAAAATATGAATTTATGTTTGTGAAGTATAAATAGTAGTAGGGGTTCATGGGACACATAATCAAGTGCTTTGTGTTTTTTTAGAATAGTAGTAATAGGAACAAGTGTAGGTGCTCTAGATATCTAAATGGTGTGTAGTATATGAAGATTTTGTAGAACCCATTTTGGATATCTTAGGTAAATTTTAGAGATAAATATTCATAAATTCATGAATATTCCAATTTTTAGATTTTGGTTTTGATGATTTTTAGGGTCAGTAGATGGGATCAAATCATAAAATTTTTAGGGATATTAATTATTTTGGGGGTCATCTCACCAACCCTTTACAACGTTAGCTTTGAAAATAGTTTAATTCAACACATATATATAAAATATGCCCCTTGATCCTAATATCAAACAAGATAACACATTTTAACCCTACTAGAGATGAATGAAAGTGAAAATGACAATGCTAAATGACACTACTGAATGATAGTGCCAAATAACAATGCTAAATGAAACTACCAAATGACAGTGATAAATGGTAGACCAAACAATAGTGCTGAATGGAACTGTAAAAACCTTCACGAAGGTTAAAGCTTAAGGCCATGGGAAGAAGAAAGGAAAACACAAAAATCAAGGACTATATTCCCAAATCCTATAGGACCAAGTGAAAAAGAATAAATAAACTGAAATTTTAAAACTTGAAAGACAACCATTAAATGTACCTCACCTATTGAAGGATACCAAAGTGAATTTTAATGGAATATACAAACAAAACACTGCGTGTACACCTTTATATTTGCCTAGCTATCCTATAGAAATAGGAAGTTCACATTTTGTTAAAGGAGAGCTTAAGAATATGAAAGAGAAATCAAATTTATAAGGGGTTTATAAGGGGAATTTAGAATCCATGTGTCAATAATAAGCAAAAAATGATGGTGTGTCTTCTATAAGTATTGCCTTTGTTTTAAAAACTAACTGATATGAAAAAGATTAAATCAAGAATTGGTGAAGCTATTTTCTGGGAACCATGTCATGGATCCATTAGATATCTTCAAAATTCATTCAAAATCATATGAGATATCTAAAAAATTAGTTAAAAATATCTATTGTGAAAATATAAGGAATTATTTAGATGATAGGGATAATGAACAATAAGAGATTGTAGTTGAACAATGATCAGATAATAAAAAAGATGTAACCCTTGATGACATAAATATTGAATTGTTGCATGGATTTTAGGATCATGATCAGTCTAATCTTGAATTCCATGTAACATTTGAATTTTTATGTCACTAAGAGTTTCATAAATTTTATTAATTGATCATTGTTTAACTACCATCTCTTGTTGTTCATTATCCTTATCATCTAAATCATGACCCATAGCTTCACAATAGACATTATTGACCATTTTTTTAGTGATATCATATAATTATGGATGGATTTTGGAAGTATCTAATGGATTCACAACATTAGTTACCATAGGTGGCTTGACTAGTTCATGATTCAATTTTTTTGTATCAATTGGTCTAAAACAATTACAATTCTTACAGAAGCACACCATCATTTTTACTAGCTCCTGACACATATAATCTAAATTCTACTTATGAAACCTTTATAAATTTAATTTCTCTTCATATTTAGAAACATCTCCTTGAATAATGTGAACTTATTATTTCTACAAGATATAGCCTCGTAAATCTATAAGATATTCCTCCTATCATTGTATCAGGTATGTATCTAGCAGTGGCTATTATATGATCTTCAAAATATACAAGATTGGCATTGGTAAATGGTGAATTATGGTGGGCGGGGTTGAGGAGGGATATAAAATCAAATGTGCCAAATGAGGGATAAGGGCATAATTTATAAGACCACATGGAGGTGACCGAGTAACCTGATAACAAACTAGCCACACTTGTAACCCTTCAGTTTGGCCATAGGCATCACATAGAACCATTCAATTTAGCATCCTAGTAGAATAATTTAACTGAGATACCAAATAGAGGTGTTTAGCATGATCACTCTATATAACCATTTGGTCTATCCATTCAGCCCAGTTGAAAAGGTTCTACCAAATGACACAACCAATAACACAACCTAACTGAAAGGGATCTATCAAAGGGTTCAAATCAGCCATTCGACAGAGTTAAATGATTTTGACATTGATAGAGTTGAATGGTACTACCATGGGTAGATTCAAGTGTCACATTTGTTGTCTTTACCTATGGTTGAACCATTTGAACGGCCTAATAAGTCATTCAACCAATTGAAATAGGTCTCGATAACAAGATGAAAACCTAAAATATTTTACCTCTTTGATGGAACCTATTGACATAAAATATAGTTGGGTGAATGGTTAGAAATTATAGATTGCTAATTCACCAAGGTTGTGAATCAGATTCACCAAAAATAATCTAAGGGGGTTTCAGATATGGGCTCTTAAAATTTACCTTGGGATATCTTATGCAATGGTCTCTCAAATATTGGCTACCTGGTAAAGGGGGTTACCTATTTCTTACCATTTTGTCAAAGATCAACATTAGGAGGTTTTATAATTAGTTACTCGGGTAAAAAATTCACTTGATCAAGATGATGTTCATATGGAATTATGAAAACTAAAAGTACCCAATTAGAATTAATTTTATTAACACACCAATATGTTATACATGGAAGGTATTGCTCAAAGTGTATGCATCTAATGCTATCATAATAACTTATCAAAGGCACTCATGAAAGGTATGACTGAGAAGGTATTAACCATATAGGTTGGACCCACCTATAAAGGTAAGACAATATCACCATGAATATGTTGTGAGGTCCCATCAAATGCTCTAACTAATCTAGTTAAAGGATGTAAACCATGATTTATATAATTCAAATGTGTAAGTAATGTCATGGTATAAATGTTCTCACTTGCACCATTGTTAATCATAACACCATGCATATGTTGGTGGTCAAGGTATGATCAAATGAATAAGGAATGAATATATGGTTCATCATCCCTAATCTCACTATCATTTAAAATAATGGAGGGTATCTAAACCATAAGAGGTATATACCATGTATAGGTACCAATAATACCATCCAATGGGTATTCATGATGAGATGGAAGAGGGTGAACATTATATTCCATTTGTATTTATGGGTTGTTCTTTGAATGATTTTGCAAATGATTGGTAAATATTTTTTGCTTGTGATGGTCCCCAAGTTGTGAACTTGATTCCTTTAGAGTATCATCAAATGCAATATTTTGGTCATCAATGAGGTCTTGTATCTTGTGCTTTAAATTAAAACATATATTCCTAGAATGCCCATGGCCTTGGTGATAGTCACAATAATCATTCACATCATACCCTTTGGGTAGAGGTATACTGATATCAACCTCTATAGGATGAGGGATAGATATAAGATGACACTCTACAAGCTATGGGAGTAAGGAAGCGAGAGGCAAATGTATACATGTAAGTTACCTCTGTGGTGAATTGGATAAGACAATTTTATTAGGTTATTGTGACACCACATTAACCATGGTGGTTGTTTCTTTTTTAGGCTTGGGAGGTTTGACCTTATAACTTGGTTTGATATTAAACTTGGTATTGGATGTAGATGTAGTTAGTGTGTTTGCTACATACTTAAGTTTGTTTAATGAGATAATTTTAATTTCATGACCACAAAAAATGTGGCATAAGCCATAAAAATATTATACATTTTTTAACACAATGGACATATGTAAAGGATCAATCAAATATTTCTTAAAAATATCTTGAAGCTATTTATCTACCATAGGATTGTTCATTTTAACCAACATTGTCTTGTATCTCAAGATATACTCATTAATAGGTTCATTGGTTCCTTGTTTGATATTTTTAATTTGGGTATTAGAAACCTTTTCAATAATATTGATAGAGAAGTGTGATAAAAACTAATCTACAAGGGGTTTACTGATTTAATTGGTAAATCATAGAACTATTGTAAAGCATAATATTTTAAGCTTTGTGGAAATAATTTGGTCAAAAGTTTATCATTGAAGGCATAATAAAGGCATGCCGCATAAAATATTGAATATGTTGTTAAATATCACCCTTAACATCATAACATGTGAACTTCAATGCAACAAAACTAGTTGGAAAGGGGCACAAAGATATCTCTAATGTAAGAAGGTTATGTATCACCTCTTGTGAATCGATAACATAAGGAAATTTAATAGCATTTTGTTAAATATTATCAACCTTAGTTTTTAAAAGTTTAATAGTTTGTACAAAAACTTACACCTCATGGTATTTTAGGTTAGATATTTGAGAAGTCACCAAAGGAGGTTTACCCATAAATTGGGTAGATATAGGCATTGTAACCAATATTTGAGTTGAAGCATTTAGATTTCCCATATAAGATGTGGTAATAATATTTTTAAGCAAAAAAATTTCAAATACATATACCATACACCCATTATAAGTATGAAGAGGTAATGTGCTCAAGGGGAGGGTTGTTGGTATATGGGGATGAGCCATAACTCAAATATCATGATTAATAGTTAGACCTGCTTGTTCATATCCACTTTTTACTTTTTTAGTTTCTAATATGGTTCTTAGTATTTCATCAATATCTTTAGGGTATTGATGAATATACTAATGAAATAATGTAATTTCTTGTACTTGTTCATTATCTATTTGCTCATGTTCATCAATTTCATCAGACTCATTGTTTTCATTATAAAAATCTTATTCTATGATGACCTCATTAGTAGGTTTTTCATTTTTAACATCAGTATCGTAATGATCTATAAGATTAGATTCCTCATTGGTTTTAGTCATCTTATGTGGTAGAAGGGGAATCTCAATGTGTTTAATAGGAACACCTACCAAGCTAGGGCTACACCTAGGTTACATGTAAAAAAATATAATTAGGAAATGAAAAAGTATAATAATCTAAAACCCTAATTGACTAAAAATCCTAAAAATCATTTTTTTTTACATTCATATGAATTGGTTTCACCAAATGTTTAACCCTAAAATATAGATATGGGGGATCTAGGGTTAAATGGGGAAGATATATCCTAGGGCACAAGTATAGTAGACTATCTCTAAACTAGGTCAATTAATTTTCAAACTCAGATAAACATATACTAAATTTATTATATCGAGATGCTAAAGATAGAAAATACAACTATTCTAGATATTACAATAACAATGAAAATAAGGTACTTAGCTTATTTTGATGCTAATATAATTTGGATATGGGATAGGAAGAAATTAGACTCGATATAGATTCTAAAATAGTCACCTAATTCTATAAATTATGCCTTTATAACTGTGGACACTCATATCGACTTGAGATAGTTACATCAATGCTAGTGTCTAACTTAGACGTAGGTGTCTAGTACATAATACATACTAAAATAGGATGTAATAAACTATATGATTTTGGGTTTTATATCACATTTTCTTTAGTGCATTCAAATCTAGGTCATGGACTATCACTCCTTGTCAAATGAGAAAACCCTAGTTCTTCATCTTCATATTAGCTATGGAAAAAATTAGTTAGTGGGCACACAGTGTCAAGCTACCCCAAATATCCCTTTGTCAATAAGAATTTAATACATAGAGAATAATATAAAGTGGGCCTCATATTTGTTTAGTTATCCCCTATATGTTAGCTTGTTTTTGAATACTTCAAGGTGTGATAAGTACAACAGTAACCTTGATTGTAACTTGGAAGATATAGATCTTGGAATGCTCCTTCAGTACTTCATACCTATATGTGTGTTATCCCTATGACTAATATATAAATATGAGAAACTAGGGAATATTTTCTTGATAGAATTCTTGGTAATTTACCTTTGGTATTTTTAGGTATTTTATAGGTTATTTCTAAGTTTGAAATGAATGAGGGTTGATCTTAAATTTATACCAATCCATTTGGAGAATATTTTACATTAAAACAGTTATTCCAATATTTGGAATATGTTTCATTTGAAAATTGGATGACTTAGGGCATTGGAAACTTGTGTTAGGGTAGGACATTTACATAAACATAGGCGTCTGACTAGGACACAAGTGTCTAGGTAGTTGGAAAATAAGTCTAGGTTTATAACTTGTAGAGATAGAAGATAAGTAGGTTTATAGAATTTTGGGAAAGCTATAAGGACTGGGTCATCAGAATAATATTAGTCAAACTAAGATATAATAAATTAGGCACAAAGAGATAGTATATATGAGCCTTTAGGCATTGGTAAAGGTATATAATTTGAAGGTACATCCATGATATGTATTTATCAAGTGTACAAGAATGAGGTGCTATATAATTCAAAAATAGTGTCTATAAGTGAAAAGTCTTAGGAATTGGGTTATGTCTTGCATAATTATATTAATTTGACTTACACTATCAATTATTTATTGAAGATAATACACCTTTACCAAAAACATTGTGTAGAAGAGGTGTTATAACTATTTAAATGTGTTTATGGAAGTGGCACTCTAGTTTTTAGATAATTGGCATCTCGATCAATGTCATATATCTACATAGAATTAGATGTAGACTATGTAAGAAAAGATTACCAAATGCATCATTCAAATTCATAATGCATGTTTGAGTGATGTTGATGACATATTTTTCAATCAAATTATTATTATCTTTATCTAAAGTATAATGTGTATGATCCCTCATGTTTTTGGTAACCTTATTACCCTGATTTTCTTTTCAAAAAGCATTTTACTTCTATGTAGGAATCTGGAATGAGGATTTTTGTGTGTTTGGATATTTTGAATGATGTTGGATGAAGAGGTGAGATTATAATTCATATTTTCCTTGGATTTGAACTTAATAATGTTTTTATAGGCTTTACCCAAAGTGCCATACTTCAAAATCTATCTTTATAAGGATATATGGTGAAACTATATTGATTTACTTCAAACCTTCTTATTTTTAGCCAAGCTCTCATTCAAGCATGTGATATAGTCATGGAAATTATTGGTTTAGTATTACATTAAATTCTCATTTCATTGGAAAAATCATTAAAACTTGATCATTTCATCCTCAAAGTGGTAGAGAGGATAATACTTGTCATGTGGTCTTACATGTGCTACACACTGAAATTCATGTAGTAGTAAAAAACTAGAATGGATATATTTAACATGGACAAGATTATCATCTTTGTTATATAAATTTAATGATAAGTATACCTTTAGATATCAAATTCAAGCATCTAATGTTATGGCATTGATTATTCATCCAAACATGGGAATGCTAAAATTGACTTGTAATTTAAAGGGGGTATTCTACTAAAATTATTGTTGAGAATGATAAAATAGAGAGTTCAAAGTCATTGAGTCTAGTTACAATATAGAATCATATAATTATACAAATATATTGGTGTGTTAAGTATTTAGGGTCTTTGGGGTTGCCTCAAGTTACTTCTGGGTGTCAATAATATGCTTTTGCTATCATGTTGTTCTCGGTAGGATTAAATTGAGTTGAGTAATAATCATTCCTTCTATCAATGAACTCATGTGTCTATAAAAATATGAAAGAGATATTACCTGATACTAATGATCCATGCCTCAAGGCCATGGATCATTGTGTGTTGGAAAAAACCATTCACTTATATATAAGCTATGATTTTATGAAGAGAGTGTTTTGTGTTTTCATGTAGAAAGTAAAAAAACACACATTCAAGTAAGAAAAATAATGATACTTGGATTAAACTAAACTTATATTCAATGGGAATTAATATGGTAAAACTATAGATATAAACAATTCTATAATGAGGCTATGAACATAATTTATTGTGATCATAATGGGAAACATTTCCTTACACTTTCTTTAATTGAAGTTTTCAATAAAATGTGTATGAGAAAGGTTAGATGCTTAGGTCATGCTATTTATCACTATGATTGTGTATATCATTGACCTCAAGATAGATGAATATGTTACATATTTATACACAAAATATAATAAGTAAGCCACAATTATTGATGGTTACAAAGAGAATGGTTACAATTCATTTAATTTTCATCCTTTACAATGGTTTAACTTATCCATAATGTGTGGCACTTCACCTACTTACTCAAATATTTACTCTAAGGTATTTTGAATTAAATATTAGATAACTAAGAAGTTCCATCTATAATCCACATGGATGCAATATGATAAGATTTTGTAGGGTGTGTGAGATATGGTCATGGGTTTTACTAATTGCAAGATGATTTAGACATAAGTCAAGTGTTACATGATAATGCATTGGTGCACAAGTGTTCTTCTAGGTGTAAGAGGATTTGCATATAAGTGTCATGAGACCTGGTGAAAACACAAGGAATGCACTGTGAAGTAATCCAAACTGAGTTATGCACAATATATGGATGTTCCTAAAGGATAAGTGTATGTAACTACATGGTTTCACTTGAAGCACCACTATTAACTTTTAAAAATCCTCAACATTTCCTAAAAATACATTGCAACATCACCCATGAAGCCATACAAAAATCATATAATAAAGACACCTAATGGTACATATTAAGTAAACCTAAAGTCACATACAAATTCATCATAATGGTGCCTACTAATGTTGTGTGTTCTAAAAAAACCTCAATAACACCCTCTAGATATGCCTCCCTCATGTGAATTTAAATATGAATTATAGGTTATAATTCAACAAATAAAAACTTATGTGACTTAAATTTTACCATAAAGGATGAATTTAAATGGTCTAAATTTTTTAGTGATATGTGAATCCATGTGTCAATGCCCTCTCAATTATCACTCTCTAAGAGATGTGAAGTTTTTAGAAACTTTTTTTTACACCTAAAATTCTTGAAAACATAAAAATATCAATTTGGAAGGCCCAATAAATTTATAAAATGACCATTGGTTTTCCAAAAATAGATGTTAGGCACAAAATTTACACACAAAGAACTTTATGTTCAATACTAAAATTATAAACACCAAGTACGAACCAGATTAAAATTTGAAATTTTTTGTTCTAGATGGTAATTCTTACAATGTTAGAATCAATTTTAAAAGACCCAGAGAGGCCCTAGTTTCTTATATTTATAAAATAGATATAAATGTAATAAAAAATAAATGCTAACCTATACTTAAATGCTTATTTAACTAAATATACAAAATTTGTAAACATAGCAAACCCTATTATATGTAATACAAAGGTATTACACCCTTTCTACTACATATAGATTACCCCATTTGCAATAATTAGGTCACATGCCATTTTAAAATGACATTTTCCCTTTGCAATTTATAGGTCACATGCTAGTTGTAAAGGGTATATGCCCTTTATTCCCCATTTTTTTCCATTTCCTACAAAATAAAATTATAAAAGGCATGTTATCTTTACATTACAAAGAGTGCACACCATTTAGGATTGGTAATCCAATCCATTCAAATTTAGACTTGGGAGAATATTTCAAAAAGTGTTCAACATTTTTAAAGGGCATTCACGATTTTAAGTCATTGATAATTTTTTCAAGAATGGCCCTTATTCTATGACCCAACTTTGTGCATCCACCTATTTTGTCATTCTTGTTTTTCAGCCATGGGTATATTTTATCTATCCTCTCTCTATCTATGTATGTTTCTTATTTTTGGATGGAAATGGTTTTCCTGCTAATTTTCCTTGGATGAAAATTGTGGTCTTATTGATTTTACCTTAGAAGGAAACGGTGGTCCTACTATTTTTTTAATAGGTACCAATGACAAATCTACTATTTATATATTTTTTATTGGGACCATTTTATTGGCGGTCTTTTCATTTCAATGCTTAGATCTGTTTGATGATTTTTCATTTTTTATTTATTAAATTTTTTATGTCAATAGCCATTTTATTCAGACATGATAAGCCTATTCACAAAAATTAGCTATAACAATTTTAATAGCAAGAGGTTCCCATTCAAAAAGTGAGGTTCCTAAGAAGTTTCCAAAGGGTTTATATTGATAGTCATTCTTTTTCTAAGTCTAGGCACATAGTAAATTTATTTATCACTTATAAAACATTTGCATAATATTTTATACCAAAATAAGGGTAGGAAAATGTGCATGAAATTTCATCTCACACATAGGGAGATAATGAAGATTTTATCCTCCTACTCATCCATTTACACTGCACAATAATTACCTGAGGTCAAATTCTAGCATTCGAGATATGTAGTTGTAATTCCTTTATGATTTCCAAACCCAACTAATACTTCCATTATCCTTCTACATTATGTTTTATTGTGACAAGATAGAATTCAAAATAAAAATTCGAAACTTATGCACAACAATTTTCAAGTTAAAAATACATAATGGTACAACATAAGGTGGAATTTTTTCTATGTATCAAAGGAGTCCTTTTGTGTATTTGGCTTTGTTGTTGGTACAAAACTTGTTGTGTATGGATAATATCTAATGTTATAGTTTAGAACTTTTCATGGTTGTTTGGAATGTGATGTATTAATATGACTCAAATGTGGATGTCACATGTTTTTTCAGCTTTACAAATATAACTTAACATAGTGGATTTAAATGTTTTTGCATTGGTTAGGTGATTTAGTATGTTTCTATTAGGGAATAATTATCCCTCACATTAATTTGTATATCATAATGTGAATAATTACGAGAGTAATAATTATCTATTACATTTAGTTAGTTATTAGAATATATTTGTTAGAATATATTGTTGATTGTAATATTACTATGAGTTATAACAATAATACGTAAATAAGTTAGTTGTTATTTACCTATGGTACTTTATAGGTATATGCATATTCATAGGGTTTGAGGAGATATTATGGGAGAGATATATGGAGATATGATCTCAAAAATTATAGGAAAGAGTTGTCCTATATATTTGTAATGAACCATATGAAATATTATTAGAGTGAACGAAATAGTAATATAGTGTGTTAAAACATCTCTATGTATTTACCATGATTATTATGTGAATTAGGTTTTGCTATGTTTGACTCTGATATATCCCATTATCTGGTATTAGAGCAAGCTAATCTAATCCTTTAATGACACTATGAGATAGAAGAATTTATTTTTTTAAAGGGGCATGCAATCATTCTTTAATGCTCTCATGCATGAGAGTTTGAAATAATTTCAATGATTGCATAGTAGTTTTGTAGAGTTTTATTTGCATTTGTTACAAGGTTGGAACATATTGAAATACTACTCAATGCATCAATTTTGAACCAGTTCAACTATGCATCTCGTGATAACATTCTAATAGATATTCAAAGATGTTATAGATATCTATCTAGCATTGTGTCATTCAATATGATACCTGATATATTATTTGTATCTCTATATCATGAAACTTTGATATATATCTTATAAATAAATTTTATATTATGTATTATCTTCTATACACCAATTTATGAGTAGATATACAAAGCTTTCAATCAATCTATTGTCATCCCACTAAGAATTCTTGGATAATCTTGTATGTAAGTATATAATATTTTATCTCAAATTATCAATGTTATATCCATCACTTTTTTCAAAATTTTGCATTATGTATTAGTCATCATTCTTTTGATATTGGGATCTACAAAATTGCCACATCTCTTAAGCACCAACTCATCACTCAACTACTGAACTATAAACTATACATTGAGACCTATTAATGTGACATGGATGTTATGCTTTGATGGAAGACCATGTATTCAAAGGTATTATGGTTAGATTAAGTGAATTAAAATCCTTAGTTTTATTTGTATTGTGAATTTAGTATTGATAATATTTCCAAACTGTAAGTTAATCCATCCATCTGATGCTTCTACAAGAGCTAAGTGGAAGGATAATGACATTAATAAGCAAAGGTGACATAGGTATTTAGGTTTATATTTAGTTTTTTTGGTTTACAATGGTTTATAATTATAAATTGAATGTCATTTACAAAAATAAAGTTTTTAGTTTGTTTTGTATTTTAATATATGTCACAATGTATAAGAAGACTCTCTCAAATTTAGTTTTTATTTAGATGTCTACTATATAGGCTATGTTTAAAAACAAGGTTTTATGAGTCAAAATTAAAAAAAAGAGAGGAGTTTAGAGTAATACTATTTTTATATATATTTGTTAAAAAGAAAAAGGAGTCCTTTATGTCACAAGAATAAAGTCAAAAAATTCAAAGTGTTCATATGTCAAAAAAGTCAAAGTCATTTAGGCTTAGGTGTCATAAAGAGTCATATAAAAATATTTACCTCATGGATGAATTTTCTCTTGTATGCGATGTCTAAACTATGGGAGGGATTTATCCTCGACAAATTCATGAATTTGGGCTTCACGACTTCTTTGGATAAGTAAATAGTGGACCTTTTAGAGGTTAGAGGACACTAGAGGATGGAGAATTTCTACGCCTCTCATTATCCACTAATGAAGGGGTGCTTCTACTATAGTGGTGCATATAGATATTTTTCTATTTTTGCACATGTTTGTATGTGTAATAAATAAGAGGTGTATTTCCTATTTTTCCACATAGTAAAATACATAAAAAAGGTGTTTAGGAGATATAAGAGGGAAATTTGAACATATGGTTCTTGCTCATGGTTCCCACACTATTTATGTTGATGTGGTTCCCTTGGTGAATGGTTGATGGAAAATGTTCCTATTTGAAGTTCCCACACTGATTTGATTGATGTATTCTTGATAGTGAATGGTTGATAAGAAGTTGACATGTTTCTTCTTTACTTTCATTAAGTATTTTGAAGCACAAATTAGCATGTAAGGCCTAAGGGAGGGAATGTTATGGAATAATTAACCCTCACATTAATTTGTATATCATAATGTGAATAATTATGAGAGTAATAATTCACTATTAAATTTAGTTAGTTTTTAGAATATATTATCGATTATATTATTTTTATGAGTTACAAAAATAGTATGTAAATAAGTTAGTTGTTATTTACCTATGAGAGTTTATAGGTATATGCATATTCATAGGGTTTGAGGAGATATTGTGGGAAATATATAAGGAGATATGATATCCCCAATTATAGGAAAGAGTTTTCCTATATATTTGTAATGACCCATATGAAATATTATTAAAGTGAATGAAATAATAATATAGTGTGTTAAAATATCTTTGTGTATTTTCCATGATTATTATGTGAATTAGTTTATGTTTTGTTTGACTCTGATATATCCCATTAGTTTCCTCCTGGATTATGTTGTTATTGAAAGGATGTATTTTTTTTAGGATATGAATGTTTTAAATACCAATATTTAATAGTTTATGTAGAATATGATGGTTCCCCCATTTTACATTATTTTTTTTCTCAATAATAATGTTATACTTATTCTCAGTGAGTTATGACATTGAGCAAGACTATTTTTATAAGAAGTATTAGTATTTATAACATAAGTCAATAAAAATGAACATATTTTATAATGTATTGTGATGAAATAGGAAGTAAGAGGGGATTTACCATCTATTTTTGTACTATAATTTTTTAAAACACAACTATAATTTGTTTTTGATGATGGCCTCATTAGTTTGAGTTATGCATTTGCGATATATCTCTTTTGATATTGATGATTTATAAGTAGGATGGTTGGTAACATATTTCAAGTTTATATAATCATATTTTATAGATGCAAGTTTACAACATATTTTCATGACATGTTTTTACATATATTCATGTATTATTTTAAATTAGCATGAGATTAATGGGAGAGCTTGGAGTGTGATATATAATTTATATATCTCTCACACACTTGTTGATTTGTGTATGTATGAAAATATAAAAAGTATGATGAATCATTAGAGTGTGTATATTAGCATGGAACACCCATGATAGGTTAGCACATGAACATGATTATTTGGTTAATAGCATAGATAATTTTTGCATAGCATAAAACTGCAGATAGTGGGTTGGCATGAAGGGAGAATACACATATTTTAAGTTCATGTGTAGGTGGTCACAAAATTAATAGATTTATTTAGTATTGAATATTACTATTTATTTAGTGGGTATCCTATTTGGACACCATTTATCCATGTGAGATGGATCAGGTACCATATATACACTTAGAGGTCTAATAAAAGGTCTTGAGATCCTACCAATTTTTAGAGAGATGGTTTTAGTTGTGTAGATTAGATATGATGGTTGGATGATAAGTTTAGATACTATATATACTGGTGATATTTAAAAGGCATTGATCATAGGATATATATGTTTGAGGTTGGTTGTTGATAAAAAAGGATTCTTGATCTTCAACATTACAAGTTTTTATAGCCATGCAATGTGATGACTTGGTGCATAAGGTGATAGTGTGTAGTGTTTAGCGGGCCTGGTAAGATGAACAAAGAGGTAATAACCATATAGTAAACTTGTGTGGTGTCCTTAGAGAGTGTGGGTAGGACATGTAACATTAATTTTCATGTGTTATTAAGTCTATGTGAGGCGATGATGTGTCAAGTTGAGTGTTCACATGTGTGGGCCAAGGAATTTTTTAAGGATCCCAGGAAAAAAAATTATATAAATGGTGATGAATATTTTGAGAATGGTATTTGTTAGGGAGGTGAACCTTTAGAATTTTCCCATCATGACTATGGAAAAAATGGATTTTTTTTAAGGATATAAAGGTGAATCTCACCTATTTGTATAAATTAATAAAATATTCTAGTGAATTTCAATTTTCCTTTCTTAGTTAGGCTTCAGTTGTCCTCTTCAGATTAGATTTCAATTATCTATTCTATTTATCCACTCAAGTACATGCCAAAAAAATTATCTAATTTAGTCAAGAACAAATGATATTTATAAAATGACATGTCATTTATATCAAATGATAAGGCTACAAAGTGTTTTGAATAGTGGATAACTAAGTTAAAATTTAAACTTCAATCTTCAAGGGAGATATATAAATATTTTATCTTTTTTTAAATAAGTACCACTCACAATTATATTTAAAATCATCATTGTAAGGTTGTGAAATCACACTAAAAGTGTTAAAATGGAAAATAGATAGAGAATATGTTTCCATCTTATTCCCTATCCTAGAGAGAGAGAGTCAAAATAGTTAGTCTTGTATTTCTAGAATATTTTCATGGGAAAATTTTGTAGGTCTTCTATAAATATGACAAAGTCTTAGCCATTGACCTAGAGCATCCTAGGTCATTTGGGTTTACTTGCCTTTCATACAAAGGGTGGTGTGAGTCAAGAATTTGAGTGGAGTTTTGTCCATTTTGCTCCCACATTTATTATATATAACCACTCAACACCAATCAATGGTGATGCTACCATTTTTGCCATGGTAAGATCAATGAACTTATCAAGTTAGTTAATAGAGGCATAGGCTATTTCTACAACACTTGTGATAATGATTTTTTTCATATTTGTCATTATATACTATTTTAATATTGTCATATTTTTTATTTAAGAAAATATTGTTAGATTTTAATATTTTATGGTTTTTATTCTCAATTTTAAGATACTAATGGTTTTGATTATGTTATCATTAAAATCATCACAATATTAGCAAATCAGTGCAGGTTCCATGAAGCATCACAAAAGTGGGAAATTAACACATGCTTACACAAGCATTATGTAGTATAAAATAAAATCACATGATATAAAAAATATTTTTTAATCATTAAAAATCATCATGGAATATAAAATCATCATAAAACATAAGCATCATAGGTTTAAAAAAACATCACAACACTCAAAACATCATATTTTCATATAAAGGCATCTTAACAATCAAAAGCATTATATTTTAATTATAAATTAATAACACTAGATAGAACCATCACAACATAAAAAAACATCACCTATATAAAAAAACATTTCAACAATAAAAAGCTTGTATACAAGTGCATCATAGTTATTGAAAATATTCTTCATTAATTATGATCGACATAGGATTATCACATAATCTCCTACTCTACTAAAACAGTAGAGTAAATATCCAAGATGATGGTATAGAGGATTATAATGAATTGGGAAATGTGATAAGGATTGTATCCTTATAGTAACACAAGAAAACCTACATGAAGAAAAACCATGTCTTACACATACATGACCATTGAGATGTAATAGTAGCTAGTCGGTATTTATACCATCACATTGTAATATGATATATATAGCATAGTAAGAGTTAAATAATGAGATTATAAGTGAGAATATATTAAAGATTAAGATGGTATAAAATGGATAGATCTTCAGAAATGTAATGGATGTTCTTATTATATTTATATGAATAAATAGAAGATAAAGTAGGAAATACTTGTGTAATGATTATTGTGTACTTATTATATTTAATGAGTGAATAAGATAGATAATTATATAAAATATTAACCACTACATCACATTATATTTAATTTAATTTTAAATTGAACTACATAAACATATGTAACAAAAGTTGCATATTTTATGTCAACATTTGGTAGTACCACATAGACTTTAGTTAACTAATGTTCAAAGAAAGGTGTCCATTGGAGTTTTGGAGTCCATAATTAACAAAAATAGAATAGGGTTGGGAATAAATACTCAAAAAAAAACATTGAAATAAAATAAATTGGTGAGTCCTTTCTTAAAGTAAAGACATCCATATTTAGATTTGAAAAGCAAGATTTATCAATTACATTTGTGTAGATTTTGAGGCCTTGTATATTAATTAAAGATAATCATACAAAAGGTTGTAGTATCAACATTAAGAAACCCAAAAAGTGGACTATGGAGAATATTGAGGAACTTCAAATTCTTGACACACCTCAGACCTAAGCTATTGATTATTAGTTTGAGAATACACTTGATGCATTATTAATAGTTTGGGTGATTCAAGGGTGGATTAATTTCAATACCAATACAATTGAGTTTGTTGAAGGAGAAAGAGAATTATCCTCAATTAGGGTACCACTCTTAATACACAAGTTATCTATGGAGGTAGGTTTAGAAAGAGAAGGTAAATATTTATTTTATGGGAAAAATACCTAAAGGATGGTGGGCATAAATAAGGGGGATCCTAAAAAGATGTGACTTATCATAATATTTGGTGTAAATGATTAGGCTAGGTTAAATAAGACGTAGGGAGATAGGAAGATAAGTATAAAATTAAGAATAGGTTAGTTAAGAGGGAAGGTGTAACTCAAATAAAATGGTGAATGAAGAGATGATAAATATAATTAAGTCATAGGGTACAATATAAATATAGGAAAATAAAGAGAAAAGAGAATGTCAAGAAGAACTAAAACTATAGATGAAACCTATCTAGCATCTACCAGTAGAGATCCTCATAATGAAGATATTGATGTTATCCATATACCAAAAATAGATGATTTAACATTAATACTATTATAAATAATAAAATAAGTTAGTTGGTGTGATGGAGTCCTTTGGATCTTAATCCTCTATCAACTTCTATTTAACCTATTTTGATCTTGAAATCCTTATAGCCCTCTTTGAATTCTTAACTATTTATATGGATTCAAGATAAGTTATTTAGCTTATAGATTACCTTTTCACATTAATTATCATATGTTTCATCCTCTACATGTTTTTTATCCTCTTTATTAAGATTAAAACAATGAGAGACTTATAGAACTCTACCTTTTTAGGCCTAATTAGGCCTAATTCACTATCAATTCATGGTTTCCATACTATACAGTCATGTGTCATATTAAAACTATAGAATCATTTAGGCAATGTAAATTTATACAATATTACCAATTTTCAATAAATCTGGTTGATAAAAATAAAAGATATTCAATTTTCAAGTTCAAAACTCTAATTTAGGTTTTGAAAGGCCTGTAGGTACCTAAGAGCCTTCAAAATGAGATAAATTAAAATTTTAATAGTTTTAGGTCTTTTTTACCTTAATTAAACTTCCACAATATTTTTCAAGTCTTTAACAATCCTAACAAGCATCTAACATACACTTTAGTAGAGTTCTAGATGTTATTTATAGGTCTATGTCAAATTTCAATGGATTCCTAGACAAAAGCTCATACACAAGAATTTCAAGAAAATTACCTATACTAAGTAGAGACTCTATAATACTCTTAATAATTACACCATCAAAAATCAACACTTGAATAAACTTCAATAAGGCATCATTGACCTATTTTTTGTGACTGTCTTACCAAAATTATTCCATTTTGCCTATATTATGTATGACACATTTTATAAACTATGAGTTGATTGATATGGTATATAATTAAAATATAGAATAATAATATAACTTTATTTTTATATACCAAAGACTCAAATATCATTAAAAATATTCTTCTCATTCATTTATTGATGAAATAAAACACCAAAGTCACACCTACAATAGAACAAAGTCCCTCTTTTATTTCTTGGTACTTTTCTTGGTATTTTTATTAAGTTTCCATTATCACCACCTATATCCACTTCAAATTTATTTCTCTCTTCATGTTATTTCACACTTTCATCTCCTAAAATATCTCTAACTACTTCTTTATTCCCTCTAATGCATGTAAAGGTCTTGACCAATCATTATGCCTACTATTTGATCAAAGTTAACATAAGAACCATGATTATAAGGTGTTATATAGCCAAGAAAACATTCGTACACTTAGGTAAACCCTATTATATAGAATTACATCAATTGGAATTTAAAAAAACATGATAAAACCACTAAAAATATAAAAACAACATTTGAATTTTTTAAATGACTAGTTTTGTTAGGAAAGCCAAAAACTCAGTCCTAAGACCTCCTAATGCATCTAAAGTCTGTGAATGGATGTCCGTTTACCTATAAGGAATTATAAGACTCAAAAAATATTAAACAAGCCAAAATTGAACTATTTTATACATGCCCCTACATCACTAGTGAGAGGAATACAAAAGAAGAGATCTTATGCCACACACCACAGAAAATCATGAGTGATATGTATCAAGTATAGATTTTACACCATATTGAGTGAGAGCTAGAGGATTAAAAAACTCACTTGTTCGCAATGATTCATTCAAAATTCACCATTTAATTAATCAATACATTCAAATATATATAGGAGTATATCTCTAACTTATATAAAAACCCTTCTAATTCCTCACACTAGATTTAGGTAGGTTTTCTAACAACCTACTCTTTGATTTCACACCTAAAACAAGTATGAGAGTTTTTGCATGAACTCATTAATAAATATACATTATATTTATTCACTCATGTCAAGAATAATTCTTGACATTCACCGCTTAGTTCTAACATGTACTGAGAGATTCAAATGTCAGTTTCAAGTGTTAATGCATTAAATTACAATATAGGAAGTGTCATATTTAACTCTTGACAAAATGATGCAACACATTTTATTGAAAAAAAATGACACTTAATTCTCAATGTTTTTTTAATGGTAATCTTTGACACTTTTTACATTAAATGAACTCTTAAAAAAGAGCTATGACTTCAATTTTGAAGAATAATATAAAATACTAATTTTATAAATCTAAAATACTTTAAAAAAATGACTCTACTTTATCTAAACTCATTACCAGGCTATAACACCTAGTCCAACTTAATAAATCTTTATCATCTAAATGACATAAAGTCATAAACTAATAACAAAATCATTAAATCATAAAAAATAATACCATGATTAAATTTTTTAATCAACCTAATATAACTCACTAAAAAAAGAAATATAAAATAAAAATTTCAATCAAACAATAAAAAATCAAAACCTACAATGTAACAAGACCCTAAATACCTAAACCAAAATAGGTAAAAGACACAATAATAAAAACCACATAAATTTGTGGTTTTGAAGAGAACCCTAGGTTAAAATAAAAACATAGGTTTTTATTTGTATTTGTCTTCTTCATCGTGAGATATTTTGGGTTACCATACAAAGTGGATTGAATACAAAACATTGATCTAGTCATTGATAGAGGAGAAAAAATTCACCATTTCCATGGTTGATGTTGGAGGAGAGAAATAAAAATTTGTAGATGATGAGAGAGGCATGTGTTCAGTTTTCCATTTGAAGGGAGGATTTAAGAGAAGCTGATAATACTGAGTTTGGGTAACATTGCATGTTGCATTAAGTACAATATAGGTACAAATCATGCTATGGTGAGAGAGGATAGATTAGTGAGATGTAGATGTAGAAACTCAAGGTTGAGTTTGTTGTTGTGAGGAGAGGATGGAGGTGTATATTAGAGATGATATTAGTCATCATGTTACAAGAACATCAATGTAAGTAGAATGTAATATCCTTAGATTAAAGTTGAATAAAGAGCTAGATTTGTAGTGTAACACATTTTATTTTACTTAGAAATTAATATTTTCCTTTTACAACTCTAAAATTTATTGCAAAACACTCATGTAGAAATTATATGGCCTATTTTTATAATATACTCTATATATATTTTATTTTCAAATACATGTATCATTTTTTTTAATTTTCCAAAAGTTGGAAATGAATAAGTCCAAAAAATAAATATTGATAAACCGAAATTAGAAGCATATATATATATATATATATATATATATATATATATATATATATATATATATATATATATATATATATATATAATTTTCTAATTTTATTGAATGCAACTATGAGCACAATGGGATGTAAAAAATTGTGAATAAAATGGAAGTGTGGATAGGGACAAGCATGCAGGTGGATGGTAGAGATAGCGAGGTTACATGTGGTTTACACTTGTTTAACCATTGAAAATATACAAGAATGTGGATGAACAAAACAATGAATTGTGTAAGTGGTCTGCCCTACTTGGTTATTGAGTCACTTTGATGCAAACAAATAATGAATGGAGGAAGCAACAATATTCAAAGAGGCCACACAAAACTTGATATGATACCAAATATAGATTTTATAGCATAGTTAGTGAGATTCAAAAGTTTAAAATGCTCATGTGTTCTCAACCAATCATTCATAATTCAATATTTAATTGATGAAGACATTACAAGAACATACACACATGCACACATGAGTATATCTCTAACTCCTACAACAACTCTTCTAACTCCTTACACTAGATTTAGGTAGGTTTTCCAACAACCTTTATTCTCTAATTTCACACCTAAAAATACTATGATAGTTGTTGCACCAACTCACTAATAAATATACATTAGTTTTATTCACTCATGTTAGGACTAATTCTTAACAACAAGTATTAACATAATTAATTACACTGATGGAAACCCCCAAACTATTCAAAACCCTAAGTTTGAAAGACCAAATGTTGGTGAATATATTGGCCCAAGGTGGATGAGGCCTAGCGAGTAGTAAGAAAAGAGATAAGGAATATATTATAAAAATAGGATAAAATAGTTATATAGTATATCTAAGAGAAGATATTATCACAATTAAAGTAGGGAGTAGGAGAGGAGATAATCAAGAAGAAATAAAAGAGAGGAGATAAAATGTAAGAAATAATATATTTGTAAGGGATACCAATTTTAAGAAAGAAATTTATTCATATATAAATGTCAGAGAAGTAAAAGATAGAGATCAGGAGGAATTTAGATTAAGGGAATAAATAATAGTTAATGAAAACACAAGAAGATAAGATAGATACCGAAGACTATGAAGAGGATAATTGAAGTGACACATTGATTCAAAACCCCAACCATAAGAGGCCCCATGAGGAAATGAACCCTTTTAGATAAAACACCATTCCCCATGCCACTTCATAATAGACATGAACATACATATATTATAAAAAGAGAAGTATATATAGGAGAAGAAATATAAAATAATTACAACAGTTTTAGTGAATAAGTTGAAATCATAAGATACTTTATAAAAAGTTAAGAAAAAGTATTAGGTAGGAAATACTTTCACATAGATTTAATAAGAGATAAAGGATGTACTTATAATCTTGTTAAAAATCAAAATAATAATCATCAGATAAGATATAGTAATACTTCAAGGATAAGAACATTGAGCAATTACAATAGTAGTAGTAGTAATGCTAGTAGTAGCATCCAAACACAACCTAAAATGACATAAAATAAAATGAAGCTAACATTGTTTGGAAAATATATTAAGGATGTTGAGAAACATTTATCTATACTAGATTAATATTGGTGAAGCCACACTGTCATTGATGACAGAGTAATGTTATTTGATTTTTTTAGAACACTCAGGGATGATGCCCTCAAATGGTACATGAAAATTTATTTCAGGGATGCAAGTACACAGGTGGACATATATAAAAAAATTCAAAGGAGAATTAAAATACACTAAAATTCCAATTGAAAGTGTTAGTAAGGTAAGAGAATTAATAAAAAAGAAAAAAATAATACAAATAAAGATTTAAAACAATAGTAAAAATTGGTGGAAACATTGAATGAGAAGCAAAAAAATGAGTGGTTCATTTATGAATACATACCATATCTATGTGCAAAAATGGACAAGAAAATATTTAAAACATATAAGGAAATACTTGAGATGGCTTCATGAAAAGAATCTCAATCCTTAAGATGTAAAATATACTCATCATTGAAAGATAATATGGAAAGACTAAATTTATAATTAGAACAACTATGATTGAAACAAGAGATTCCACTAAAGGGTGATGAATTTAGTCCACCAATAGTAAAGAAAACCCCACGAACGAATAAGATATGGTGTACTATTTTTTTTATGTAAGGACATTTGTAGATAGAATGTCCCCACCAAGAAATGGAAAAAAATAAAAGAAACAATAAGAGCATCATAGAGACATGTGGGTATGTTCCCTCCTATTTAACAACTAACATATGTAAATATAATTTACTATTGAATTTTTCAAACTTATGATCAACACCCAAAAAAATTATGTCCAATGATGGAAGTGGTTCCACCCATAAATTAATTCATGTATTACATTACTAGTGGATCCTTTCATCATTACAATCATTCATGTCCTTGACAATATATAATTATGAACATATAAGAAAATAATCACAAATGAGTATTAGTAGTACAATATATGCTATCACCATTATTTACAATGAGATACCCTAACATATATAAACTTGGATAGCATTACCAAAATCTTGCATCACTACAAGAATTCCCATAACAAATTACCCAACCACAATATTATAACAACAACCAAGGTGGGTAAATATAAGGAGGACAAGGAAGATACAAAGGTGGATACCATGAAGGGTGAGGAATTTATAAAGGTGGGAGAAGATATAACCAATGGTATAACCAAGGACATAACTAGGAGAGATAAGCCCCAACATGTTATAAGTGTAAAAATACTGGCCATATCATGAAAAAATACATGGAAGAACCACATGTAGAATGTCAATTTTTATATTAGAAATAAACTCATGATTCCTTCTCTTATCCTAAAAAGGAAAAATTTTACAATAATAGAGGCACAAAGATTTAAGACTTGGTACAATTCCTTTCACTTAAAATAGTAAAAAATTTAAATAAAGTCTCAAAGGGACATTACATAAAATGATAATGTAATGAGGTACATCATGAAGTAGGATACAATAATATTATAAATTAATAATAATGCTCACCAAAATGAGCATCCATTTCTAATAAGACAAGAGAGTGTTGAGAAACACTAAAGGAAGATATAGATAATCCACATAATAAATTCCTTAATCTTACCATTGATGATTCAAAATCCAGAGTGGCAGTAACCACTCAAAGTAGAGTAAAACTAGAAAAGGGGAAAAACAAAGTTACATATTTTGAAGATGATTTAAAAAAAATAGTGATAGGTAAAACCTAACATACATGAACACAATCGAATAATGAAGAAAATTCAAAATATTATATAGGATAAACAAGACAATGATTAGCTTAAATTAACTTACTTTGTTAAGGATGAGATTAGAAAACTAAAAAAAATATGAAATTAATAAAAACCAAAGATTTAGCAAATAAATTAATGTATTTCTAAAAATATTAGAATAAAAAACAAATGGAATATTGGATATGGTGAATTGATAAAAATAAGAACAAAATTAAACATAATGTGTTTAGAATGAATAGAAAATGAAAGAAAACAATAATCTTACTTAATTTTAAAATAAATGGCCATGAAGTTAGGAAGAAACTATTGGATATTTTAGCATATAAAAATGTCTTACCACACAATACATGAGAATTACTAGGAAAACTAGAGCTATACACATAAAAATATGATATTGTTATGGCTAACAACACATCACACGTGCTCACCAATAAGGACACTAAGAGATGTCTAGGTTGATTTAATAGGTATAAAAATAAAATTAGAATTTGAAATAATTTACTTTTATGATACATGATACCTATCCTTATTAAATATATAATGGTTTGTTGACTATAATGGCATGCTGAATTCTAAGGAAGAGGAGATTACATTTGAATAGAATGGGTTGGTAGTTCATTTACTACTAGAAATAGGTATGGAAGCCACATAGTCAAATTAATTATGGACAAATGATGAAATGTATAGTGTATACCCACTGAATAAAATTGGAAAAATTGATGATGATCATAGACCTAATGATAGGGAAAAATAATACTTAAACATGAGGAAGTTGAAAGATCTTATGATGATGATATTGAGGCTCAGTTGTATGGGTAATTAGAGATTAATTTTTGGAAATTATACCACATGTGGAAATTAAAATATATGAGAAATAAAACTACTATATTGAAAGATATGACACCATAGAGGATAAGGGAATACCACATTGAGTGAGCCTCTATGACTAGATTAACCGAATTCACCAGAATAAGAAATACAAAATACTACTTACAAAATATGATAAAGGTATTTCCTCAATAAAAAATAAGAGTGTAGGAAATTTATGACACAATGACTACCACCATCACAAGATGGTGTAACACTCATAAATCCACTATAAAAATAATGAATATTTCAACATCATACTTAAGATTTTTCATAGCAAAAATATATTTTATGGAAATAAAGAGATATGAAAGAATGAAAACCCCAAGAATAAATATTAAATTTTTTGAAAAAAAAACCCAAGAATAAATATTAAAAACTATGAAAACATATGGTCCATAAAAGAAAAACTGACAAAAGCCTTTGGGCATAATTATTTTATTAGGTCCTCAATCCATATCCAAGAACATGGTATATGCATCAAGAAATGCATAGAGTAACCTCTATTTGGATGGATGTTAAAATTGATTTTTTTATACTTTCAACTTTTGGGACCTAGACACGGGAGTCTATCATGCATTATAGAAAATCAAAACATTCTTATTCATGTCAAATTCTACTATAAAATATGAATTTATCTAATTAAAATTAGAAGAAATAGTTATGGGACACATAGATGATTGGGAACCAATTGGCACATTCATAAGAGAAATACCTAAAAATGGAAAAAAACTATAAAAATAAAAGAGAAGTTGGGAATCAAATACATTGCTGGAAAATAACAAAACAAGAACTCAAAGATGACGAGGAGAAGATAGTGTTAACTATTATAGTCATCATTTGGTTACAACATGGATTGTAAGGTTTACCTGATATTCAAAATCTCACACCATGTTTATTGTTGGGAGTAATATTAATAATCACAAATCTCTATTCATAAAACAATATCCACATAAACACTATTCATAGTGATTGTGCATGGTGATGTGGCATAGTTGTGATGTAGCATAGTGGTAAGGTGGAGTCTATGTGATATATAATGGCCCATAGGGAATATTTCATATGATGTGAGTCACATTGGTAAGATATGGGTTGAATTTATAAGGAAGACCAATATTTCCATGTCTAGACAAAGTCAAAAAGCTATTTTGGACTTTCAAAGAAAGGTGGGAGACAAAGACAAAGAAGTGGAATATCTTTTGACGTCTCCCATGTGAGGAAAAAATTTACTATTGATCACTATGCATCCCATGTTAAGTGGGTCAAATTTATTCTCCTCCTATGAAATTTATCTCTCATATCCTCTCTTCTCCTTTGTAATCTATAAAAACATGGCTCTTTCCTATGTAAATTATTCTTGGCAAGTTTGGATTGCCATTTGAAGCAATGAAGTGATGATTTTACCTTCTCTAATGCTTGTATTATTGTGTGAATTTTATGTCTTATTGATCTAAATTTATGGAAGAGAGTGGTGTCCCTTGTGTATGTCCATTTATCCTCACCTCTATGAAAGATATGTTTCTTTTATAGGTCATAGTATATGTTTTCATCAAGCTCATGGAAAATTTAGGTGTGGAGTCATTTGTCACCCCTCCTGAGTGTTGTCATAACTTCAAGCCTCTTTATGAAACACTTATAAAAGAGTCCTCAATTTGGGGGTTATGTAGTTTTGTTATTCCTTTTAGTTTCAAGCAAGATAAGGATCATATTTTTTGGTGCATCACCATTTTAATTTAAATTCCTTACTTCCCTTCTCTCTATCCCTTTTCCTTGTAATCTAGGTAGTTGTAGAGTTAGTTTTAGGTGATTCACTTTGGGAAAAAACCCTCTATATAGATTAACTCCATATTTAGGTCATCCATATCCTAAGAGTATTTCCATTGTGTCACCTGGGTGAGGAGGCCTAAAACACCTCCTCAAAGGGTTCAAATTTAAGTGATAATAGTTTTTGGGATGCCCTATGGGACATGGTTTGATAATACTTAAATCATCTACTGGAGAATTATTGGTGTTATTATTTATTACATCATCCTTTGGAGGAATATATATATATATATATATATATATACATATATATATATATATATATATATATATATATATATATAAGAATCACTATCAACTTTGAGTTCATCTATTTGGTTTCAGTAGCCTAGGTATTCTTTCTAGTTTGTTTTTAGCTTTCCTCATGAAGTTTGATGGCTAGATATGGAGGAAATTTTAGTTTTACACCTCCTTATAAATAATATATTGATCAATACCATCCATATAATGAGCCATATCAGTCCTAAAATGAACTCATTTCCCCCCATATGTCTCTCATTATGCTTCTTAACAACCTGCTTATGCTTACAATCAACCCTTTGTAAGCTATGTTGTTGCTAGTCAACCCCAAAAAAGTTTTATAGATATACAGATTGATTTGAGAGACAAACGAGGGATATTGATAGAGAGAAAGAATATTATTTTAACCATCCATTTAGAGATAATATACCTATATAATATCCACCCATTCTTCCTCAAATTTCTCAAACTCTTCACCCAAGGAGATTTCCAAATTTCTCATCCACTCCTCATGTGCCAATCTAAAATCAAGAGATGGAGAAAGTTTTAGAATCCAAACCAATAAAGTTTCCAAGTTTTTGGAGTGATTATCTAAACCCTTCACCAAATTATGATAATATTCATCCCATTCTACCAAGTGATTCATTTTTTCCTCCCACCATCTCCTTTTGCAAAGGAAAACCTATTCTATGGAGGGTATATGAAGAGTTTGTAAATGAATACCATTTGGATGAGGAGGAGTATATTAAAATTTTTTATGATCATTAAATAATCATTGGTATCCCTATTTGTTCCACTAAATTATAAATTTTATATCTATTGTAAGAAGAGGATGAACTTGATCAACTAGAGTAGCAAAACAATGAGAAAGTAGGAAAGGATGTAGAAGAAGAAGAAAGTCTTGATGAAGAGAAGCCATTTTTATTTATTCAAGGTTGTATTCATGGGGAATATAATGAGGTCCTATCTTGGACAAGTTATCTTTTATTTAACATGGAAGAAGAGAAAAATCAGATTGCAATAGATGATAATAAAAATGACATCCCTCTAAATGACATAGAAGGCCAAGAACAATGTTCTAGTGAGCCTCAAAAAGGCTGATGAAAATGTTCAAGTGATAGTTATAGTATAGGTGAAATTAAACTTTCCTCAAGGTGGATATGAGGAGGTTAAATAAGACATGGTAGTTGAACAAGTTATAACAAGGCATGAAAGAGAACTTGATGACATGTGGTAGTCATACTTGGACATTTATAAAGAATTTAAAGATCTTAATAGGACTACAACTCATGAGGATAAAATGGATGTGTCTCCAAATCACTCACTAGGACAAGTGCATATCAAATAAAAAATGATATGGTAGTAGAACACAAGTATTTAATCCCTTATTTCTTAAACTTTGTCTTGATAAGAGGATGTCATATCAAGTACCTAGCTTAGTTAGAGACTAACAAAGAGAAGCCATCATAGGTTATGCTTAATCCAAAGCACAACATTGAGAATTATGGAGACCATAATAAACTTACCTATCCACTCCAAGATAGCTTCATTTTCATTCAAATAGATTAGGTAAGTGATTTTATCTATGTTCTTAGAGAAGTGTATCATTCATTTGTTGAAAATATGATTTTTATCCATCTTTGGTTGGCTACCCTTAAGCATGTAAATCATATTAGATTAGTAACAAAGGGAAGAAATTTTGTAAAATAATCAATGGATTTATGTAGATAGCCTTATGATTGGTTATTTTAGGGTAGGGTAGATGTTTTTATTTCCTCCAAGTGCTTGTGTGCACATTATTGTATTTTCTTTCCTTCAAATGCTTGTGTGTACATATAGTTGTTATTATTATTCACTTGTGGCGAAGGTATATTTAAATTTTTTGAGATTGTTTCAAGGCATTGAATCCATAATAAAAATCATATTTATAATGGAACACATATGAATCCATGCCTAATGGACTACATAAGGCTACTAGTCTTTGCTTAACAAGCAAGTAATATGTAGAGGTCACCATAATGTTAACTATTCTAGTCACCATTTTTTTGTAACATGGATTACAAGGTTTACTTGATATTAATAATCTCATGCCATGTTTATTTTTAGGATTAAGATTACTATTCACAAATCACTTTTCACATAGACACAATTCATGGTTATTATTCACAATGACTGTGCATGGTGATGTGGCATAATGGTGATGTGAAGTCTATGTGATGTGGCATGGGACATAGGTAATATTTCATGTGATGTGAGTCACATGGGAAAGATATGGGTAAAATTTATAAGGGTGCCCATGATTTTCATGTCTAAACAAAGTTAAAAATCTATTTTAGACTTTAGAGGAAAGGTGGGATATAAATACAAAGAAGTGGAACATCTTTTAACCTTTCACATGTGGATAACAACATTCACTATTGATTACTATCCATCCCATGTGAATTGGATCAAATTTATTCTCCTCCCATGAATTTTATCTCTCATCTTCTTTCTTTTCCTTTGTAATCTATAAAAACATGGCTCTTTACTTTGTAAGTTATTCTTGGCAAGTTTGGAAAGCCATTTGAAGCAATGAAGTGATGGTTTACCTTCTCTCATGATTATATTATTGTGTGAATTTTATTTTATTTTTATCTAAATTTGTGGAAGAGAGTGTTCTCCCTTGTGTATGTACATTTCTCCTCACCTATATTCAAGATAGGTTTCTTTTGCAGGTCATAGTTTGTGTTTTCATAAATCTCATGAAAAATTCAGCTGTGGAATCATTTATCACCCCTCCTAAGTGTCGTCATAGCTTCAACCCTCTCTATGAAACACTTATTCAAGAATACTCAATTTGGGAGTTGTGTAGTTCTATTACCCCTTTTAGTTTTATTGTATAGGTTTCAAGCAATCTAAGGATCACATTTTTTGGTGCATCACCATTTAAATTTTAATTCCTTTCTTACCTTCTCTCTCTATCCCTTTTCCTTGCAATCTAGGTAGTTGTAGAGTTACTTTTAGGTGATTCACTAGGGGAACCATCCCTCTCTAGAGATTCACTCCATCTTTATGTCACCCATAGCCTAAGAGTGTTTCTATTATGTCACTTGGGTGAGGATGCTTGAAACACCTCCTCAAAGGGTTTAACTTTAAGTGATAATAGATAGAAAATATAAAAATAAAAATATAAGGAGAAAGATATAATTGATAGCATAGAGGATAAGAAATAATATTTTTATCAAATCCTCAAAATAAAGGAGGAAAATATATGTAGAGAGGGTAACCCAAAATTTCAAAGATAAAAAATTATTGGGTTGAATAATAAGTTGAAAAGTACTTGAATTATGAAGATAATATGACTTATTTATGTGACAATTTAATGAATTAAAAGGGATAGATGAAGAAATTGGTACCATTAAAATAAAACTAAAACATGATGTAAAACCCTTATGTAAATTACCTTAGATACTAAATTTGAATGTTAAGTCTAAAGTGAAAATCAATTTAGATTAAATGTTAACTGG